>AWOL01S0105834.1:0-59668 GCA_000715115.1 Nicotiana otophora | reverse complement strand
TAATCTTATCCCATAATTCATTAGTTAATTAGGTAATATCTCGTTACCCGATAATTAACCAATTACCCACATAATTAAGAATTATCTCAAATTACTTAAAGTACTACTCATTTTTAATACACTTTATACATCATTCTATCATGGTCATATGGTACCTTGTATGACACTAGTCCATAAATACGGGGTATTATAGCTTGGATCGTATTTTATCCCAAATTGCCAAACTTCGACGAAACTCATTTTCTTCTATTTGCTTACCTTCTCTCCTTTACGAACTTACTCATCACGTGTTTGAAATAGCATAATGCTTATAATCTCAAGAAAATCTCATCCCCGAGTCTACGTCAATTAACTGAAGACGAAATTTTAATGTACAAAAAATGCAAGATGTAACATTTGGTTACCTCGTCCTTGATGAATGTATGTTTTACCTCGGACTGGGGTATTCTCTTTTGTTTTATCGGGCGGAACTTTGGGTCCAAGCTCTGTCGATGTGTAGCGATTTCCGGCGGGATCCCTGTCATATCTAAATGGGACCAAGCAAAACAATCCATATTATTGATAAGAAATTTAATAATTTTTTCCCTGAGCTCGGGGGTTAACGCCGTTCCCTGATATACCTTTCAATCGGGTAGTTTCCCGATCAGCACGACATGCTCTAGCTCCTCGACCGCCGATTTGTTGGCGTCGAAATCCTCGGGGATTATGAAGGATCGAGGGATCCAATAGTCTTCATTCTCATCCATTCCCTGTTTCTCCGATTGAGCCGAGGTTGGCAGCTGTGGTTGCTACTTAGCGTCCTGGTTTCCTTTGGACTCCGATCCTTTTGTTGATGAAAGTGCCGATATCGGTATCACTTCGTCGACCGTGAATATCTCTTTGGCAGCATGCTGTTCCCTGTACACCATTTTACTCCATCTGGTGTTGGGAACTTCAGCATTTGGTGAAGTGTTAAAGGGACTGCCATCATATTGTGAATCCAAGGTCTTCTGAACCGGGCGTTATATCTCATATAGCCTTCGATCACATGGAACTTGGTTTCTTGAATAGTCCCAGCTATATTTACTGGTAATATGATTTCTCCTTTAGTCGTTTCACTAGCCATGTTGAAACCATTGAGAACTCGAGCTACGGGCACGATCTGATCTTGTAGGCCGAGCTGTTCCACAACTCTCGATCGAAAAATATTGGCCGAGCTTCCTGGATCAATTAAAACACGTTTAACCTGAATTTTATTCACAAGGATAGAGATTACCAATGCATCATTGTGGGGTTGTGAGATCCCTTCTGCTTCCTCATCGTTGAATGATAAAGTGCCTTCTGGTACATAGTCTCGAGTTCCTTTTTCCTAGGTGATCGATACCTTAGTGCGTTTGAAAACGGGCCCTTGTGGATTATCGATCCCACCAATGATCATGTGAATCACATGCTGTGGTTCTTCTTGCTCGTTTTTCCTATTTGCATCCCTGTCTCTAAAATGATTTTTAGCTCGGTCGCTCAAGAACTCTCGAAGGTGACCCTCGTTGAATAGACGAGCCACCTCCTCCCTTAGTTGTTTGCAGTTTTTGGTTCTGTGACCATGCGTACCATGGTATCTGCATATTTGATGGGGGTTCCTTTGGGATGGATCAGTCAGTAGGGGCCTGGGCCATCTAGTATATTTGATTCTCCCAATGGTTGAAGTTGTATTATGATAATCACGGTGCCTCTGTGGCATTAAAACGTTTATCAAAACCGTTTTTGCTCATGAGCCGTCGAGAGCCCTGTCCTCGATCGTTCCTTCGATCATTTCGGATGGGATTGGGTCCTGGGCCGCTGTTTCTACTATCTGCATTGTATGGTTGATATCGGTCTCTATTCGACCGAGGTTCTCTATCGATATCTCTCTAAATTCTTCCAACGGTCCTGATCGGATAAGCAAAACCGGAAGGGGTCCCTAATTGATCATCCTTGACCCTGATCTTCAACTGGTATCGATTATGTACATCGGCCCATGTTACCACTAGGAATTCAATTAAATTCTGCTTTAGCTATCGTGAGGCCACCACAATCCGATCATTCAAACTTTGAGTAAAACCTTGAACAACCCAATCATCTGTGACTGATGGTAGTTCCACGCGTTCCATCTGGAACCGAGATACGAACTCCCTCAATATTTTGTTAACTTTATGTTTTACCTTGAAGAGGTCCGACTTCCTAGTCGCAACCTTTATTGCTCCGGCGTGTGCCTTTACGAAAGAGTCTGCAAGCATGGCAAAGGAATCGATGGAATTAGGTGGCAGATTATGATACCATATCATTGCCCCCTTCGATAGAGTTTCTCCAAATTTCTTTAGTAGAACCGATTCGATCTCATCATCTTCTAAATCATTTCCTTTTATCTTACATGTATAGGAGGTGACATGCTGATTTGGATCGGTGGTCCCATTGTACTTGGGGATTTTCGGCATGCGGAACTTCTTCGGAATGGGCTTCGGAGCCGCACTTGGGGGGAATGGCTTCCACACGAACTTCTTCGAGTCCATACCATTTAAAATTGGTGGTGCCCCCGATATTTGGTCAACCCGGGAGTTATATGTCTCAACCTTCTTGTCATTTGCCTCGATTTTATTTTCTTCCATTTCAATTCGTTTAGTGAGCAACTCGAGCATCTTCATAATGACGGGGTCAGTCCCCGATTCATTGGCATTCGACCTTTCCGGCACTAGCTCGGTCATGTGGACGACTTCTGGTTCTACCCCACTCGACGCTCGATGTTGATTTTGTAGTTGCGCTATAGCGGCTTGTTGAGCCTGTAACATTTCAAATATCACTTGGAGGCTAACTCTACCATCTCCTCCGCCCTGCGTACCTCCACCACCAGATCGACCTTCCCTGCGTACGCAACCTTCGGGATCAGCGCCCAAATTTTTATTTAGGGTGATATGTGAACTGACATCGATGGGGTTTATAAATGGTACTCCCTCGAGATCAGCCTGAGGCACCTCG
Source organism: Nicotiana otophora (assembly GCA_000715115.1). NCBI lineage: Eukaryota > Viridiplantae > Streptophyta > Magnoliopsida > Solanales > Solanaceae > Nicotiana > Nicotiana otophora. The sequence continues at coordinate 56,680 of AWOL01S0105834.1, read as the reverse complement.
ATTCTTGGGGCGGCTATAGTGTCGTTCTCCCCGTGAAATCCGAAACCGTTGTCACCATGTGCGGGTGTTATTTGTGAGTTTGACATGTTTTTTCCTGAAAACAAAAATACTTACAAGAACAAGCGTAAAGTAGTGTGTGTTCTCGGAATCAGTATTAAGCAATCACTATTATCCTTAGCCCCAAGTTGGGCGCCAAACATTTTACACTTAAAATTGGATAACAATTAAACTTATAATGTGGATTTAAGGACATGTGATTTCACTTAATACTAATTGATAAATATGAAGAATAAAGATAGAATTGAACTATAAGGCAAATCAAACCAGTGTTTGAATAGAAGTCAGCCTTTGAGTTGGAGTACCCTCAAACTGGTTGATGCAAGGATAATAAAAATACGATAAGCTGAAGAACAAGAGCGTAAGAGAGAAAGAAAATTATATGTCTTTTTTGTCAGTTGTCCCTACAAATGGTTAGAACCCCCTTTATATAGTAGATGAATTCTATATATGGTACAATTCTAATTACAGAAGGAAATCCCATGATTAAATAAACAACCGTTCTTGATTCGATCCGTTTCGAGATTTCCGCCATGAACTTCGATCAGTCGCGGATATCTCACTTTTCCGTTACTACGCTATCTTTAGTATTGCTCGATGCATGTCTCGTTTGGTCTCGATTGCTGTCGGCCTCGATCTTTGTAGGTGCCTCGAATTTCGATCTCGGTATCTTATCTTCGTGCCTCGATCCGATCCACTTCGGAGTCGTCCTTCGATGCAAACTCCCGGTCTCGGTCAAACAGTAATATCGGGTGGGCCCGATTTCAACCGTATATATCTAAATCAAACCCATAGTTAATAGTATATATCCCAACAAACTTATCTAGTTTCAGAACAAAGATCTTTCTAAGATTGAACGAAGATTTTTCTAAGCCCCATACGATGACCTTTCTATGTTCGAAACAAAGCTCTTTCTATGTTCGAAAGAAGATTTTTCTAACTCCATATTTGCAGCAACCACACAAAAAATTCTGGTTTTCTCTCCGTACAAGCAATTTCTATTAATAGGAGCACTGCCGGGCTGGAATGATCACAGTTCAATCGTCCGGTGGTGAAAAGCCACCGGACCAGTTTCCAAAATAAAGCGCAATAACAATGCGCACAAAGGCCAGTTGAGCGCTCCTATCAATTCTTCCCCAGCTGCTACAGATTTCAGAAATGGCGACAAGATCATTGTAGCAAAATTGCTTTGGTGCAACTGACATTTTCCAACTCGTTTCTAGGCCAAATTGAGAAATTCCAAGCTGTAGAGATTGTTCTCCAACTCAAAACCTTTCATCCCACCAAATTTCATGCCATTTTCACCGCCGGAATAGTCGTGTTCAATGATCTGTAACTTACCGGCAAGCACAAGTTGGTCGGGGATGGTGCTACTGTGGTCCAAATTGACCAAGACCAACGACAATTAATTCTTGTTCATTAGGAGATTGAGAATAACATTTCCACGGGCAATTTCACTCAGCCAATTATCACCACATTGCAAAAAACCATTTCTGCAGACATTAGTATCACATGTGTTTGACAAAATGACATAGCTAACTCTTCCATAAAATTGAGTCAACAAAGTGATCCTCCAGCCTCGCAAAGTCATATTGAAGCTACTCATCAACATGCAGCAAAACAATCAGTATAAAAAAACTGATGATCATATTTTGTCTTCCACAATTGAGCTCCAGGTGGCTGGCAATGGTAAACCAGTAGATCAATTTGCTCCAGGACAATTGGGAAAGCTTCAGGTATCGAGGGAGGGTGATCACAACATCTCCATTCATCCTCAACATCAACAAGCTCCACTGACCTCCAAATCCACAAATATAGATAATTCTCGTACCCAGAATGATAAGCTACATTCTAAGGCCATGTCTGCTAATGTATGAAATGAAGCTATTTGAAATGACCCCTTAAATTCCAAAGAACCAATAGCCACAACTACACCTCATGATGTTTCCACTGAAACTCAACTAAAACTGAATGCCACACAACCTCAGGCAATTTTCATAAGCCAAGGACCTGCTAAGAATCAGCCAAATTCCAATAAAAACACATCACCAAAAGTATCCTCCAATTTTGATAAACATGCACAACCTAAGCCTCAAATGCAGCAGCCTATACTGAAAATAACACCTAACACCACTAACACCAAAACTCAGATTAATGAAACCAATCCTAAACCCAAACAACCAACCAACAATCTTGTACCACCTCGACCCACAATTAAACATTCCTATGTAACTAAGTTGAGAGCAAGACATGAGGCAGAGATAGAACCAATTGAATTTACCCCACAAAATATTACTACCAAGTAGGACCAACCTGCTGTCATTTTCACCAGGGAAGACGATATGGTCAACCTAGCTGCAAGATGTAAGTACATTGTGGTGGGTAAGTTTTCCAATACTATGCCTAGAATGGAGGTCATCATAAGAAGTTTGTGGCCCAAACTGAATGAAAAGGGGGGAGGGGTCAAAATTGCACACTTCAATGCTAGGACTGTCTACACTGATTTTGATAATGAGTATGACCATGTCACTGCTTGGACAAGGAAATGCATCTATATTCATGAACAAATCATGAAGCTTGAAGCCTGGACACCTATATTCAATCTTGTTGAAGACTCTCTGTAATGACTCAACCGGTCGTTTTGAGAATTTAAATTCCAATCAGCTATTTGAGTTCTTGAGCAGCACGTTTGATGTATTATGACTTGTGTGAATCATCAATTTTGGTTTTCAGTTTATTTAGAATTGATTTGGCAGAATGAATTTCATTATTGAAGCTTTAAAGTTGGAAGTATTGACCAAGTTTGACCTTTTAGTATTTAACCTCAGTTCAGAGTTTTGATGGTTTCGTTAGGGCCAGATGGTGATTTTAGACTTGGGCGTATGCCCGAATTTGCATTTTGATATTTCTAAAAGGTTTCGGCACTAATTGATGAAAGTTTGAAATTTGAACGTTTGGAAAGTTCATAAGTTTGTCCAAGAGTTGATTTTGAGGATATTAGATATGGATTGTGGTTCTGGGAATTGGAATAGCTTCGTTATGTCATTTGGGACTTGTGTATAAAATTTGTGTTCATTCCAAATTGATTTGATATATTTCGGCGCGAGTTTTGGATGTTGAAAGTTGAACAGTTCATTAAGTTTGAGTTGAGGTGCAATTCATGGTTTTGATGTTAATATGTGTGATTTGAGGCCTCGAGTAGGTCTGTAATATGTTTTGAGACTTGTTGGTATGTTCGGACGGGTTCCCGAGGGACTCAGGTGAGTTTTGGGGTAGTTTCAGACCATTTCTAGGCCATTTTGAGTTGCTGATATTTGGCTACAATAGTCTGCATTGCGATCGCGGACTTTGGGTCGTATTCGCGATGAGTAAAATGGAAAAAGGGCACCTGGGAATTGCGTTCACGGAGCATTCCTCGCGTTCGCAAAGAATAAATTCTGTTGTCACTGATGTGACTTTGGAAGCTTATATCTTGCAATCTATAAAGAATTTGGAGATGATCCAAAAATAAAAGTTATAGTCCTTTGTGTCTAAGTTTCTTGAAAAGCACATTGTTTGTAGTTTGGAGTTTTTTACAAAATGTTATGGCTAACACACTACAGGTTGTCAGGAAGAGTTGGGCAAGCTTGTTGGAATTTGTTCATCGCGATCGCGAAGCGTAAAAATTGAGCTGGAATATATTTGAATCACGATCATGATGTTGGGGACCGCGATCGCAAAGAAGGACCCCTAAAAGTGCATTAAAACATAAAATTTTGGGATTTTGAGTTCATTTTAGCATATTTTGTGCTATGCGGCTGGGATTGAGGCGATTGTTTATGCGATTTTGGCCATATGGATTGGGATAATTATTCTCTACTCGGTTTTGATTATATTTCATGAATCTATCTTTATTTTTAGTAATTGGATTGTTAATTTTAAAGAGAAAATGGGGGGGGGAGGGTTGTCCAAAGATTCATAGAGTGAAATTTTGAGTTTTGAACATCGATTCATTGTCGGATTTGAGTAAAACTAGTACGGTTGGACTCGTAATTGAATGAGTTGTCAAATTTTGTGAGTTTTGTCGGATTCTGAGATGCGAGCTCGGGTTGGACTTTTTGGTTGACATTGGTCTTTTGATTAAAGATTCGACCTTTATCGATTGGGTTGTTTCATTTGGTATTATTTGATGTTCTTGAGTTGCTTTTGGCTATTTCGAGCCGTTTTGAGGTCGGTACATGCGGGATGGAATTTTTAGAGCATCATTTGACTTGCTCGGTATTCGATTTGGCTTGTTCGAGGTAAGTAATACTTCTAAACATGGTGCTAAGGGTATGAATCCCTGAATATACGTGATAAGTATTTGGTGTTGAGGTGACGCACATGATAGGTGACGAGCGTGTGGGCGTGCACCGTGTGAATTATGACTCGATTGATTTTGTGGTACGGTGTAGTGACCTAATCTTGTTTATATTCATGAAATTTCTACGTGCTAGAGTAATTGAGCTATGATCCATATTAGAAACTATGTCTAGGCTATATGCTTATCCTGCTGAGACCTACTGAGGTCATTTCTACTGTTGAGTTATTTGCTTACATTGCAATTCCATACTCAGTCATACTCATTAATTGGCATATCATATCTTAGTCTCTGTTGCCATTTATTGATACATCATATCATCATTTTTGAGCTGATTTTCATGACATTGTGAGCCCGAGAGACTGGAGAGATTGATGACTGTGTTGAGACCTGAGAACCGAATTGTGAATGATTTTGATGGGATCGGGGTACACGCCGCAGCAGGCTTGATTGATTCATGCCATGATTGGCTTATTATTGCGCTTAGGCTGGATCTTCCCCTCCAAAGTCTGCACACCCATAGTGAGCGCAATTGCTATTGATTCTTGATGAGATTGGACTACGCGTTGTAGCATGATTTATTAGAATTTAGGCTGGATCTGCCCTAGGCTAGATATGCCCTGTACAATGCTGAGTGACTGAGTGTGCTGAGTGATAGAGCGTGATGAGTGGGAGTCTGAAACTGTGATATTGAGTACTCTAAGAGTGTGAGTACATGAGTTCATCACTATGACTCATTTCATCTAACATGCATACTTGCCATGCAAGCATAGAGATGCATTTCCTCATGTTACACAGTTTTGTGACATTTATGACTTCACATGCACATTGACATGTAGGCATAGAGATGTACTTTCCTCATGCTATCTGAAATTGAATCATCTTATCTGTCATTGAATGTTTTTTTGGAAAACATCAAAGATTTCGAACTTACTCATATTTTGGTGATTTTGGTGAAGGATTTGGTTTTTACTGTTATAAATGAAAAGTATGACTATTTTCCGTAAATGTGAATGAGTTGAGCATCATATCTTTGAGTTATTGATTTTATCACTTTTATTATATTGTTATAAACTGTTGTTGGCTATTGGCGCTGGAGTCTAACCTTATTCTCAGCTCATCATTACTTTCAACCTAAGGTTAGGTTTCTTACTTATTGAGTACATGGGGTCGGTTGTACTCGTACTACACTTGTACACCTTGTGTGCAGATTTTTATGGTGATGTTGCTGTGTATGGTGGAAGCTAGCATTAAAGAAGTACCTGCTTTCCGGTCATTGCTACCTTTTTGATCTTGGTAGCTTTAGAATTATTAATTTGTTCATGTATATTTCAAACAAATGATGTATTTACTTCATACCAGCTTTGTAAACTCTTAATCTTAGAAGCTCGTGATTTGTACTACAATCCCTGGGAATACTTTGTATAAAAGCACAATTATATTATTATTACTTCTCTCAATGAGTCTCTTTTGAATCGGATTATTGCTATTTGGCTTACCTAACGGGTTAGGTTAATTGCCATCACGACTAGTTAGATTATAGGTCGTGACAAGTTGGTATCATAGCTATAAGTTCATAGGTTCTACGAGTCATGAGCAAGTGTCTCGTAGCGTTCGCGGATCGGTATGATGGCGTCCATACCTATCTTCGAGAGGCTATAGGGCATTTAGGATAAACTTCCCATCTTTTTTTCCTTATCGTACGACATTGATTCAGCTTGAAGCATATCTCTTTAAATTCTTTCCAGTCACTCGTATGCGCATACGAGCGGTCGGTATCAGTTGTACATTGACAGCTTGTGGAATTCCATGGATGATGTGCGAGATGTGTTTTTTGTGTTTTGGTGATGGGCCAATATAAAGGACTTGAGGCTGGGTTTGGACCGCAGCTTAGGCTCGGTAGTTTCAGTTTTGTGAGCATGTGCTTTTGGACTCTATGTCCAGTGGTGTCCCTATGAGTGGAATTTGTGGCCAGATGAGATGTTAGATGACTAAATGATGAGTATGATGTGATTGCGGGCTGTGTTTAGGTGGTTTGAATGTGATGAGAGGAGTTTGTTTGAGATGCAAAAAGGACTATTGGGTGCTTGATTTCTATCTTGATGTGACGTATAATCTCGAGTTATGAGTGTGTTGAAGAATCTTTCATGTTGTTTAATTGTGGAATGAATTAGATTCTCATGTCTTATTAATGAGTTCAGACTCCAAAATATTAAGTGATTGCGTAGTAGTTGTGGCTCTGAAAGGGTATAGAGAGATGTCAGTTTGAGGCTAAGCAGGTGGGTTATAACCTGCATGGTAATCTATGGATGTGTGATCTCTATGATGTTGTGAGGAGGGTTTCTTTTCTACCGGTGGGTGATAGGTATTGCGATATGAGTGGTTGAGAAAGTTGACATGATCGCCACGAGGATGAATGAGAGCTTAGCATATGATTTGAGGTACTATATGGTTATTGTTATAAGATCTTATGAAGGATTTAGTTGACTCTCACTACGGTATTATGGAAGTAATAGAGTATGGGCATTGTGAGCTATTGAGTGTTTTGATCTATGGCTTTAGGCTAAATGGGGGAGTCTGCTATCGGCGATTTGATTGCATGGTTATGTGTTGTACTGGTTTCGGTTTGAGGCATACTTGTGAAATAGATATGACTTGCAGAGGTTGAGATCGAGGATGACTCGGGTAAAGGAATTTTTGGATACGGGTTATATTACACTTTATGGGTGTATGGGAATCATGTAATGATTGAGTTGTTATTCGTAGATGTTGAAGTACACATGGAGTAGGAATTTGCTCAGCTGTGTTAAGGAGGGCTTACTTCTTTGGGTGTTGTCGTGCTAATGGGGCACAAGTCGTTCAGCCCATTTGGGTGGTGCAATTGTGATTTGAGCAGAGTAGATGACTCTCGAGAAGTGATGGTAGGATATAATTACGTGTTTTAGTCACTTATTGCACTCTAATTCACTGCAATTTATTCGTGTTTGAGCTTTAATTGGTAGTGTTTTGCACTGATTGTATTTTTTATGCCTTGTAGGACTGATTCTGAGCTATGTAGATATTGTGGATTAAGTCGGGATCGTGTTGGGGGTCAAGGACCAAGTCTAGATATCAAAATACAAGAAAAAAGTAACACTCTGAGAAACTCCTACAGCCGCGACGGGTGGTGCTCCGCGGCTGCCCAAATCCCATTGCATGTCAATTATTGAGCTCTCTGGATTTACCCACTAATGCCCCGACCTTACTTGATATAAATACATGGAAAAATGTTATTTTCTGGACGTTTGACATACTTTATACCTAAGGAAGCTAGGGAGGAGTTGGAGGAGCAACACTACAAGGATTTCATCATTCCTTCCTCACTCAAGACCCGAGTTTGGATAGAATTTATATTTTTCTATACTTTAATTATATTTGTGATGAATTGCTCCATATCTATGGAGTAGTTCTCTTTTGTTCATCTTGTGAGGTTAAGTCTTAATCGAGCGAGCAGTTTTTCCTGAACGTTTGAACTAATAGTTGAGTGAATTCGATAGACTCACTTAAACATTAGAAGTGAATTATCTCGAGTTAGATCCTATATAATTATCTTGCACCAATCCTATCAAAACCCTATCTTCTCCCATTGATAACCTTCTTTGCTTATTACTTGTTTCGATTTTCATTAGTTAATAGCTTCAGACTCTTAGTTAACTTTAGTTAGAAATCATAGAAATGTCAATTGTTGATCATCTTGGATAGCAACCAAGCTAGAAACTGCGAGAATACTGTTTAAATCCAATCTTCGTGGATATGATATTACGCTATACTATATTTGATTAGTGAGCATAATTTATGTGTGTGTTTCAGTTCGTCAAGAAAGTTCTAATGGATTCAAGATTTATGTATATCAATTGAGGATTTATTTGGATTTGTATATGGCCAGATCTGGGATCTGCATTGGATGGTGTCGAGACTCCTGGTATTTCTGTATCAATATGGATTCTACATTTCAATATCAGGAAGGTAAATAAAATAGTTTTAGATTCACATAAGGTCTCTTCAGAGTGGGTGTCTCGATTGTGGTACTTTTGGGGTGCTTAAGAGGGAATACGATGGCTTATGGGCCTTAGGGTGGTGTGGTTTTATACTAGGATCTCTTGTGGTGAGCTTTGGGTAAGGATCGTGGTGTCCTGGCAAGGAGAAGTGTTAACTTGAGGGTAATTCAAAAGGAACTCAGAGAAATAGGACAACTTGATAGTAGGTTAGATCAGCACGATAATGGATATGATCAATTCTTTGGGTACTCTCAGAAGCCGATTGTTTCGTGGTTGTGTACTGTGAAAATGTGGCCAAAGCTAGCCAGATGATAGTATGTGTTATGGTTAGGTCATTGTGGACTTTTGGAGGGTTATTTATCTATTTGTGGATTAGCAAGGTTGATTTGGGGGCTAATTGGTAGGCCTATTGAGGATGTGTATCCTACAGCGGGTCAGATTTATTGACTCGGCACCGTTATTGTAGAAAGGTGTGTCATTCAGTTAGAGTTGAGCTTGTTCGTGTTCTGACATGTTCTATGTTTTACTCTTCTATGCTACGAAGGGTTGTGATTTGTTGGTTATATGCATACACAATGCGGTTCTGTTTGGTCCTGGTGGCAGAATTCGAGCGAGATGGTGATTGGGGTGTCGAATGGTTGATTGCGCCTTGGTTATGGTCTTTTCCGGCTGTGGTATATTGTGTTATTTGATTCTCCATGGTTATGGTCATGCACTTCATGTACTTGATGTAGAATTGCTTGTGGTTGTCGATTTTGAGCATTGGGGCTCGAGGTATTTCATATGGATCATTATTTGGATGGGTCACGTATTGCAGCGGGGTTATGATAGGATATGATCCTTTTTGATAGATTCTTGTGTTTTGTTTCTACTGTGTGGATGGGTTCTTAGAATTGTGTTCTGGTGGTACTCGTTGAGCTTGCAGAATGGTTCTCTCATTTGAGTCATTTTTTATTTTTGAGTGCATTTGAATTGTTGCATATTGGTGCACGGATTGCGCGGTTTGAGGCTTTGGGTAGTAATGATGTGGCATGTCAGTAGAGTAGATTCTATTTGATGAGATGAAGTATTTGGGACCAGAGGTGGTTGCTATCGATATTGATTACGGTCTGTTCGGAAGAGTAATATCGGAAGTCAACTTAGAATTTAGGCTATGGTTCTAGTTAGGCGAGAGAGCCCCGTGAATTGTTGATCTGATGAGTGGTTATAAGTTTATGCGTGTTTCTTTTATCATCGGCAGTGAACGAAGGTTTTAGAATGAGGTTTTTCTTGATATAAGGTTTATTACCAGTATTGGGTTTGTTTTGATCAGCTATTGTGATCAGGATTTATTGATACGCGTATGCGAGTTATGTGATATATCATATGATAACATCTTGGATTATGGATATGACTTGATACAACTTGTTCAAACTTATACAGTGTGTAAGTGTGAGATTCGGGTCGTGTAAAGAATTTCGGATGTTGGAAATCGGGTCCCAAGGTTTATGGGCTAAGGTTGAACTAAGGATCGTAGTTATGTTGTGTCATCAGACTTATATGGATTGTGGTGACGTGGGATCACCCCCGGGTATGTGCATGGTAAGGTTACACAGCAATTTGATGGCTTTGGAATGACTCTAGGCATGTTCGAGGACGAACCTATGTTTAAGTGGGCGAGAATGTAACGACCCGACCGGTCATTTTGAGCATTTGCATTCCGTTTAGCTATTTGAGGTCTTGATCAACATCGTATGATGTATTATGACTTGTGTGAATCGTCGGTATTGGTTTTCAGGCTATTCGTAATTGATTTGGAAGAATGAATTTCATGATTAAAGCTTTAAAGTTGGAAGAGTTGACCAAGTTTGACTTTTTAGTATTTGACCTCGATTCGGAGTTTTGATGGTTCCGTTAGGTCCGGATGGTAATTTTGGAGTCGGGCGTATGTTCGAATTTGCATTTGGGTATTTCTAGAAGGTTTCGGTGCTAATTGGCGAAATATGGAAATTTGAACGTTTGCAAAGTTCATAAGTTTGACCGAGAGTTTACTTTGAGGATATCGGATTTAGATTGTGGTTCCGGGAATTGGAATAGCTTCGTTATGTCATTTGGGACTTGTGTGCAAAATTTGGGTTCATTGCGAGTTGATTTGATATGTTTCGGCGTGAGTTTTGGAAGTTTAAAGTTCAAAAGTTCATTAAGTTTGATTTGAGGTGCGATTCGTGGTTTTGATGTTAATATGTATGATTTGAGGCCTTGAATAGGTCTGTAATATGTTTTGACACTTGTTGGTATGTTCGGACGGAGTCCCGAGGGTCTCGGTTGAGTTTCGGGGTGGTTTCAGACCATTTCTAGGCCATTTTGAGTTTCTAGTTTTTACCTACAACAGTGTGCATCGCGATCGCAGGCTTTGGGTTGCATTCGCGATGAGTAAAATGGAAAAAGGCCACCTGTGAATGGCGTTCGCGAAGAAAACATTCTGATGTCACCGACCTGACTTTGGAAGCTTATATCTTACAATCTATAAAGAATTTGGAGATAATCCAAAAAGGAAAGTTGTAGCCCTTTGTGTCTATTTTTTAGAAAATCCAACCGTATGTCATTTGGAGTTTCGTAAAAAATGTTATGGCAGATAAACTACAGGCCATCTGGAAGGGTTGGGTAAGCTTGTTGGAATTTGTTTATCGCGATCGCGAAGGGTAAACATTGAGCTAGAATATTTTTTGAACCGCGATCGCAATGTTGGAGACCGAAATCGTGAAGAGGGACCCCTGACAATGTATTAAAACATCAAATTTAGGTATTCTGAGTTCATTTTAGCATATTTTGAGCTACGGAGCTCGGATTGAGGCGATTTTGATGCGATTTTCACCATATGGATTGGGGTAAGTGTTATCTACTCGGTTTGGATTATATTTCATGAATCTATCTTCATTTTTTGTAATTGGATTGTGAAATCTAAAGAGATAATTGTGGGGTTTTGTCCAAAGTTTTATAGAGTAAATTTTTGAGTTTTGAACATCGATTCGGAGTTAGATTTGACTGAAACTAGTATGGTTGGATTCATAATTTAATGGGTTATCAGTTTCTGTGAGTTTTGTTGGGTTCTAGGGTACGAGCTCGTGTTTGACGTTTTGGTTGACTTTGGGCTTTTGATTAAAGATTCGACCTTTATCGATTAGGTTGTTTCCTTTGGCATTATTTGGTGTTCTTGAGTTGCTTTTGGCTGGTTTGAGCCATTTAGAGGTCGGTACATGCGGGATGGCATTTTTAGAGCATCGTTTGGCTTGCTCGGCATTGGATTTGGCTTGTTCGAGGTAAGTAACACTTTTAAACTTGGTCTTGAGGGTATGAACCCCGGAATATACGTAATATGTGTTTGGTGTTGAGGTGGCGCACATGCTAGGTGACTGGCATGTGGGCATGCACCGAGTGAATTATGACTCGATAGATTCTGTGGTATGGTGTAGTGACCTGATCTTGTTTCTATTCATGAAATTTCTACATGCTAGAGTAATTGAGTTGTGATCCATGTTAGAAACCATATCTATGCTATATGCTTATCCTATTGTGACCCACTGAAGTCATTTCTGTTGTTGAGTTATTTGCTTATATTGCAATTACATACTCAGTCATACTTATTCATTTGCATACCATATCTCAGTTTCTATTTTCATTTATTGATACATCGTATTATCATTTGATGGCTGATTTTCATGACATTGTGAGCCCGAGAGACTGGAGAGATTGATGACTGACTTGAGTCCGGAGGGCCGGATTGTGAGTGATATATTGGGCTGCAAGCCGCAGCGGGCTTTATTAATTCATGTCCTGATTGGCTTATTATAGTGCTTGGGCTGGATCTGATCCTCCTGAGTCTGCACACCCACAGTAAGCGCATTTCATATTGATTCACAATGGGATCGAGTTATGTACCGCTGTAGGATTTACTAGCATTTAGGTTGCATCTGCCCTGCGCTGGATCTGTCCTGTACAGTGCTGAGTGATTGAGTGTGCTGAGTGATTGAGCGTGATGAGTGGGAGTTTGAAATTGTGATATTGATTACTATGAGAGTGTGAGTACATGAGTACATCACTACGACGCATTGCATCTGACATGCATACTTGACATGCATGCATAGAGATGCATTTTCTCGTGTTACACGATTTTGTGACATTTATGACTTCACATGCACATTGACATGTATGCATAGAGATGTAATTTCCTCTTGCTATCTGAAATTGAATCATCATATTTGTCGTTAAAGGTTGTTTTGGGAAAAATCAAAGGTATCTGACTTACTCATATTTTGGTGATTTCGGTGCAGGATTTGGGTTTTACTGTTATACTTGAAAAGTATGACTATTTTCTGTAACTGTGAATGAGCTGAGCATCACATCTTTGAGTTGCTTCTTTTATTATATTGTTATGAACTGTTGTTAGCTATTTGTGTTGGACTCCGACCTTTGTCCCAGTTCGTCACTACTTTCAACCCAAGGTTATGTTTGTTACTTATTGAGTACATGGGGTCAGTGGTACTCATACTATACTTCTGTTCCTTGCGTGCAGATTTTTGATGTTGATGTTGATGTTGCTGTGCATGGTGGGAGATGGCATTGAAGACGTACCTGCATTCCACTCATTGCTGCCTTTTGTTCTTGGTAGCTTTATAATTGTTAATCTATTCATGTATATTTCAAACAGATGATGTATTTATTTCATACCAGCATTGTAAACTCTAAATCTTAGAAGCTCATGCTTTGTACTAACAGTTCTTGGAATTTCTTTGTATTAAAGCATAGTTGTATTATCATTACTTCCCCTAATGAATCTCTTTTGAATCAAATTGTTGCTATTTAGGTTACCTAGCGGGTTGGGTTAGGTGCCATCACGACTAATTGGATTTTGGGTTGTGATACTCCCCAATAATGCCAATATGGGTAATTATATCAGAGCTACCATGGCCCTTCTATTACTTGGAGATCCTAACATGTAGTTTATCCCCTGTTTGAAAGCCCCTACATCATGATCTTGCATCATTTCAAAAGACAAGGGGCATTATTGCAAAGGTTAAGGTACAAATTGACCCAACCAAGCCAAGAACTCGCCGTGTTCGGTTGGGGTTTGATGACAATCTGGATGAAAATGGGGGTGAAAAATGGATTGAAGTTCAATATGAAAATATCCATGAGTACTGCTGATGACGTCCAAATCCACTACTAAAACGTAAATGGACACGGTCGCATGCAATATAATTTACCCAACTATGAGTCGCGGTCAAATCCCATAGAGAACAATATGTAGGCGATTAGGCGTGTAAGACAATTATCACTTATTATGCTAAGCCAAACACTTAGAAACGTTTTGAGAACATATTTATAACTAATTGCGAAAATGTAAACTAACCTAGAAAGCAAGTAAAATGATCAATGGCTACAAGCATGGATGCACTGGGAATTACACTCAAATATGAGCGAGTTTATGTTAATTAGCCTCGGGTAATAATTCTATATTAGCTTTTTCTGAAGTCTAAAAAGACTTCCTAATTGAATTATCCCTAAAACAATTAAGAGATTAAGCACACCCGAATATGACTACAAGTAGTTCAAACCTATCCCTAGGTAGAATCTATAAAGTGAGGGTTAACACCTCAAGTTCTTGTTAATTAATCATCCCAACCACAAATTATCTTTTCCAGAAATAATTCGAAGTAAATGGGCGAGTCCTAGGGTTAGCTAATCCATTTGGAGACATTAAAGAACAAGAATAATTAAAGAAGCAATAACTCACTTCATAATAAATAAAAATCGTTCAATACATAAGCACAACGAGATATTTAATCCACACTTTAAGTACGAATATTCCCATAAACAAGATTCAAGTGTTGGAGAATATACTACACACTTAGATATATAATACAAAGCAAGGAAATGAAGAAATGAACATAAATGGGTGAGAAATTCTCAACCAAAAGCTTGAAATCTTCAAGTCCCAAGTGTGTGTGCAAGAACCCTAGCTCCAATACATGTGTTCTCTAGTCAATAGATTGACAATAAGCCAAACGTTCCTTTACATATAAGCTAGGTCGTGTATTTGTGGGTTTGGAAAGAAGAAAATGTGAAATGATAGAAGTGTGCAGGTCTGAAACTCGTTGACCGCACCTACGGAAGAATCCTCGTAGGTGCGGTTCTGCAAATGCGAATGCCCGCTCGCAGAAGCGATGATGGTGGAAAATTATTGTTCCACAAAAGCGCGCATGTATAAGCTGTCTTCAAGCGCAAAAGCGCAATCACAGATGCAAATATATTCACGCAGAAGCGTTACCGCAGAAGCCGTTCTCCACTCGCATGTGCGAGTTCTGCCTGGCATGCCTTATTGTGCATCTGTGAACGATTTCTCGTAGATGCGAGACTACAGATGCGGACTGTTCATCGCAGATGCAATTACACTAGAAGGTTTTGCACTTCTTACACTCTTTTTATACGAATCCACGTCATTTAATTTGAGTTTTCTTCGAGTCTTCATTTACCTGAAAATATAGCAATGCACACCATAAATCACCTCATTTTATAATTAAAGGACACAAAAACTAAATAACAGAGACTAGAATATATGGTAATATCACCACTTATCAACACCCCCAACTTAAAGGTTTTGCTTGTCCTCAAGCAAATTAAAACCAAATACTCAATGAGGCTCTAACATTTAAAGCTCAATTAGCATCGCTATCATCTTCAAATAACATTCTCCAATTAAGCACAACACTTATGGTTTTGGTTGGTACTAATAAGTAGGCTCAAGCATGTGAATTTCAACCAAACAACACCCCCATTTAAACAAATCTCAAGAATGCAATGGAGTTTCAAAATAATCAAGTAACAACAACCAAGCCTCAAGAAGTGACTCAAAAGCACTAGTCTACTACATATGCTCAATTTACTCAATTCGGAATATATCAATGTCACCAATCCATCATTATTCATGAGCCCTCATAATAAAGAAAGTCCCAAAATCACCATATTTACAATGACAACAAAAGGGACAAATGCACAAAGACACTCACTCTCAACAAAGAATTTCAAGTGTTACAAAATATCATACCACAAGTTTTCCCTTATTGTAATTCGCCGCCTATTCAAGAACATTCGGTTGGAGATCCCATAAGGACATTTTAAGCTTGTAATGTAGGCTTAAGGAAGGGTAGGATAAATATTTGAGATACAAGTAACTACACCGTCGTGAGGAGAATGTTGCGTATATTGATATTCTTCTATATGGGATCAAGTTGTAGGTTTCTGACTGATCGGGTATGTATTGTGATGGTAACTCAGAGTTGATTATTAAATTCTTTTGCTTTTCATATGATGGCCAAATAGAGGCGGCGCATGGTGTGAGATTGGGGTTTGCATGTGCATGTGTACAATTTAGTTTCAAAAGGAAATTCATGAGTTTATGCAGCACATACAATTTCAGATGATGGTACCATTTGGTATTTCTTGAGAAGGGTGAGCGTTTCAGAAGGCGCACTGCGTTTTGACTAACTGGTACTTTGTTGGTATTGCGGTACTTGCCTGGTTGATCGACTGCTAATGTTCAGATTTTGCTATGTGACATGGATTAATTATAGAAGTATTTCTCATGGGGATGATTATGTATGATAGATGTGTTAGTCATTCGGGTGGCGGAGTTGGGATCGGTTATGGTGATTCATGCGTTCTATGGATTTAGAGACTGGAGGTTCTCAGAATCCGATTGTTTCATGGTTGTGTACTGTGAAAATGTGGCCAAAGCTAGCCAGATGATAGTATGTGTTATGGTTAGGTCATTGTGAACTTTCGGATGGTTATTTATCTATTTATGGATGACCAGGGTTGATTTCGGGGCTTATTGGTAGGCCTAATGAGGATGTGTATCCTACAGTGGGTCGGATTTATTGACTCGTCACCGTTATTATAGAAAGGTGTGTCATTCGGTTAGAGTTGAGCTTGTTCGTGTACTGACATGTTCTACGTGTTAATCTTCTGTGCTACGTAGGGTTGTGATTTGTTGGTTATATACACACACAATGCGGTTCTGTTTGGCAAAATTCGAGAAAGATGGTGATTGGGGTGTGGAATGGTTGATTGCGCCTTGGTTATGGTCTCTTCGGGCTGTGGTATATTGTGTTATTTTCTTCTCCATGGTTATGGTCATGCACTTCGTGTACTTGATGTATAATTGCTTGTGGTTGTCGATTTTGAGCATTGGGGCTCGAGGTATTTCATATGTATCATTGTTTGGATGGGTCATGTATTTCAGCGGGGTTATGATGGGATATGATCCTTTGTGATAGAGTCTTGTGTTTTGTTTCTACTGTGTGTGATGGGTTCTTAGAATTGTGTTGTGGTGGTACTCGTTGAGCTTGCAGAATAGTTCTCTCATTTGAGTCATTTTTTACTTTTGAGTGCATTTGAATTGTTGCATATTGGTGCACGGATTGTGCAGTTTGAGGCTTTGGGTAGTAATGGTGTGGCATGTCAGTAGAGTAGATTGTATTTGATGAGATGAAGTATTTGGGACCTGAGGTGGTTGCTATCGAGTTTGATTACGGTTTGTTCGGATGAGTAATATCGGAAGTCAGCTTAGAATTTGGGCTATGGATCTGGTTAGGTGAGAGAGCCTTGACTTGTTGATCTGATGAGTGGCTATGAGTTTCTGCGTGTTTCTTTTATCATCGGTAGTGTACGAAGGTTTTAGAACGAGGTTTTTCTTGATATAGAGTTTATTACTAGTATTGGGTTTGTTTTGATCATCTATTGTGATCAGGATTTATTGATACGAGTATGCGAGTTATGTGATATATCATATGATAACATCTTGGATTATGGATACAACTTGATACAGGTTGTTCAAAATTATACAGTGTGTAAGTGTGAGATTCAGGTCGTGTAAGGAATTTCGGATGTTGGAAATTGGGTCCCAAGGTTTATGGGCTAAGGTTGAATTGAGGATCTTAGTTATGCTGTGTCGTATGACTTATATGAATTGGGGTAACATGGGATCACCCCCAGGTATGTGCATGGTAAAGTTACACCGCAATTTGATGGGTTTGGAATGACTTTGGGCACGTTCGAGGACAAACATATGTTTAAGTGGGAGAGAATGTAACGACCTGATCGACCGTTTTGAGAATTTGCAATCCGTTCAGCTATTTGAGGTCTTGATCACCATCATATGATATATTATGACTTGTGTGAATCGTCAAAATTAGTTTTCAGGTTATTCGTAATTGATTTGGAAGAATGAATTTCATGATTGAAGCTTTAAAGTTGAAAAGTTAACCAAGTTTGACTTTTTAGTATTTGACCTCGATTCGGGGTTTTGATGGTTCCATTAGGTCTGGATGGTGATTTTGGAGTCGGGCGTATGCCCGGATTTTTATTTGGGTATTTCTAGAAGGCTTCGGTGCTAATTGGCGAAAGATGGAAATTTGAACGTTGGCAAAGTTCATAAGTTTGACTGAAAGTTGACTTTGAGGATATCTGATTCGGATTGTGGTTCCGGTAATTGGAATAGCTTCATTATGTCATTTGGGACTTGTGTGCAAAATTTGGGTTCATTCCGAGTTGATTTGATATTTTTCGGCGTGAGTTTTGGAAGTTAAAAGTTCAAAAGTTCATTAAGTTTGATTCGATTCGTGGTTTTGATGTCAATATGTTTGATTTGAGGCCTTGAATAGGTCCGTAATATATTTTGACACTTGTTGGTATGTTTGGACGGGGTCCCGGGGGGCTGGTTGAGTTTCGGGGTGGTTTCAGACCATTTCTAGGCTATTTTGACTTTCTAGTTTTTGACTACAACAGTGTGCATTGCGATCGCAGGCTTTGGGTTGCGTTCGCAATGAGTAAAATGGAAAAAGGGCACTTGTGAATTGCGTTCGCGAAGAAACAATTCTGATGTCACCGACCCGACTTTGGAAGGTTATATCTTACAATCTATAAAGAATTCGGAGATAATCCAAAAATAAAAGTTGTAGCCCTTTGTGTCTATTTTGCATGAAATACAACCGTTTATCATTTGGAGTTTTGTAAAAAGTGTTATGGCAGATACACTATAGACCACCTGGAAGGGTTGGGTATGCTTGTTGGAATTTGTTCATCACGACCGCGAAGGGTAAAACTTTAGCTAGAATATTGTTTGAATTGCGATTGCAATGTTGGAGACCGCAATCGTGAAGAGGGACCCCTGACTATGCATTAAAACATTAAATGTAGGTATTTTGAGTTCATTTTAGCATATTTTGAGCTACAGAGCTCGGATTGAGGCGATTTTGACGCGACCATATGGATTGGGGTAAGTGTCCCCTACTCGATTTTGATCATATTTCATGAATCTATCTTCATTTTTGGTAATTGGATTGTGAATTTTAAAGAGAAAATTGGGGGGTTTTGTCCAAAGTTTTATAGAGTGAATTTTTCAGTTTTGAACATCGATTCAGAGTCTGATTTGAGAGAAACTAATATGGTTGGACTCGTAATTGAATGGGTTATCGGTTTCTATTAGTTTTGTTGGGTTCTTAGGTGCGGGCCCGGGTTTGACTTTTTGGTTGACTTTGGGCTTTTGATCAAAGATTCGACATTTATCGATTAGGTTGTTTCCTTTGGCATTATTTGATGTTCTTGAGTTGCTTTTGGCTGGTTTTGAGCCATTTAGAGGTCATTACACGCAGAATGCCATTTTTAGAGCATCGTTTGGCTTGCTCGGTATTGAATTTGCCTTGTTCGAGATAAGTAACACTTCTAAACTTGGTCCTGAGGGTACGAACCCCTGAATATACGTAATTTGTGTTTGGTGTTGAGGTGACACACATGCTAGGTGACAGGCATGTGGGCGTGCACCGTGTGAATTATGACTCGTTAGATTTTGTGATATGGTGTAGTGACCTAATCATGTTTCTATTCATGAAATTTCTACATGCTAGAGTAATTTAGTTGTGATCCATGTTAGAAACCATGTACAGGCTATATGCTTATCATATTGTGACCCACTGAGGTCATTTCTGTTGTTGAGTTATTTGCTTACATTGCAATTACATACTTAGTCATACTTATTCATTTGCATATTACATCTTAGTTTCTGTTTCCATTTATTGATACATCGTATTATCATTTTATGGCTGATTTTCATGACATTGTGAGCTCGAGAGACTGGAGAGATTGATGACTGATTTGAGTCCTGAGAGCCGGATTGTGAGTGATATATTGGGCTGCACGCCGCAGCAGGCTTTATTGATTCATGTCCTGATTGGCTTATTATAGTGCTTGGGCTAGATCTGATCCTCCTGAGCCTACACACCCACAGTGAGCGCATTTGCTATTGATTCACGATGGGATCGAGCTGCGTGCCGCAACGGGATTTATTAGCATTTAGGTTGTATTTACCCTGGGCTGGATCTGCTCTATATAGTGTTGAGTGACTGAGTGTGCTGAGTGATTGAGCGTGATGAGTGGGAGTTTGAAATTGTGATATTGAGTACTATGATAGTATGAGTACTCTGAGAGTGTGAGTATATGAGTTCACTACTGTGACACATTGCATCTGACATGCATACTTGACATGCAGGCATAGAGATGCATTTTCCTGTGTTACACGATTTTGTGACATTTATGACTTCACATGCACATTGACATGTATGCATAGAGATGTACTTTCCTCTTGCTATCTGAAATTGAATCATCTTATTTGTCGTTGAATGTTTTTTGGGAAAAATCAAAGGTATCTGACTTGCTCATATTTTGGTGATTTCGGTGAAGGATTTGGGTTGTACTGTTATACTTGAAAAGCATGACTATTTTCTGTAACCGTGAATGAGCTGAGCATCATATCTCTGAGTTGCTTCTTTTATTATATTGTTATGAACTGTTGTTGGCTATTGGTGTTGGACTCCGACCTTTTTCGCAGTTCGTCACTACTTTCAACCTAAGGTTATGTTTGTTACTTATTGAGTACATGGGGTCGATTGTACTCATACTATACTTCTGCACCTTACGTGAAGATTTTTGATGTTGATATTGCTGTGTATGGTGGGACCTGGCATTGAAGACGTACCTGCATTCCACTCATTGCTGCCTTTTGTTCTTGGTAGCTTTAGAATTGTTAATCTATTCATGTATATTTCAAACAGATGATGTATTTATTTCATACCTGCTTTGTAACTCTAAATCTTAGAAGTTCATGCTTTGTACTACCAGTCCTTGGGAATTCTTTGTATAAAAGCACAGTTTTATTATCATTACTTCTCCTAATGAATCTCTTTTGAATCAGATTGTTGCTATTTGGCTTACCTTGCGGGTTGGGTTAGGTGCCATCACGACTAGTTAGATTTTGGGTCGTGATACTCTCCAATAATGGCAATATGGGTAGTTATACCAGAGCTATCATGGCCCTTCTATTACATGGAGATCCTAATATGTAGTTTATCCCCTGTTTGAAAGCCCCTACATCTTGATCTTGCATCATTTGAAAAGACAAGGGGCATTATAGCAAAGGTTAAGGTACAAAATGACCCGACCAAGCCAAGAACTCGCCGTGTTCGGTGGGGGTTGATGACAATTAGGATGAAAATGGGGATGAATAATGGATTGAAGCTCAATATGAAAATATCCATGAGTATTGCTGATGACGTCCAAATCCACTACTAAAACGTAAATGGACACGGTCACATGCAATATAATTTACCCAACTACGAGTCAGGGTCGAATCCCACAGAGAACAATATGTAGGCAATTAGGCGTGTAAGAGAATTATCACTTATTATGCTAAGCCAAACACTTAGAAATGTTTTGAGAAAATATTTATAACTAATTGCGAAAATGTAAACTAACCTAGAAAGCAAGTAAAATGATCAATGGCTACAAGCATGGATGCACTGGGAATTACACTCAAATATGAGCGAGTTTATGTTAATTAGCCTTGGGTAATAATTCTATATTAGCTTCTTCTGAAGACTAAAAAGACTTTCTAATTGAATTATCCCTAAAACAATTAAGATATTAAGCACACCCGAATATGACTACAAGTAGTTCAATTCTATCCCTAGGTGGAACCTACGAAGTGAGGGTTAACGCCTCAAGTTCTTGTTAACTAATCTTTCCCAACCCCAAATTATCTTTCCCAGAATTAATTCGAAGTAAATGGGCGAGTCCTAGGGTTAGCTAATCCCTTTGAAAATATTAAAGAACAAGAATAATTAAAGAAGCAATAACTCACTTCATAATAAATAAAAATCGTTCGAATACATAAGCACAACGAGATATTTAATCCACACTTTAAGTACGAATAATTCCATAAACAAGATTCAAGTGTTGGAGAAAATACTACACACTTAGATATATAATACAAAGCAAGAAAATGAAGAAATGAACAAAATGGGTAAGCAATTCTCGACCAAAAGCTTGAAATCTTCATGTCCCAACTGTGTGTGCAAGAACCCTAGCTCCAAAACATGTGTTCTCTAGTCAATAGACTGACAATAAGCCAAAAGATCCTTTACAAATGAGCTAGGTCGTGTATTTGTGGGTTTGGAAAGAAGAAAATGTGAAATGATAGAACTGTGCAGGTCTGAAACTCGTTGACCGCACCTATGGAATAATCCTCGTAGGTGCGGTTCTGCATATGCAAATGCCCGCTCGTACAAGCGATGATGGTGGAAAATTGTTGTTCCGCAGAAGCGCGTCTGCATAAGCAGTCTTCAAGTGCAGAAGCGCAATCGCAGATGCAAACATATTCATGCAGAAGCGGTTCTCCACTCGCATGCACGAGTTCTGCCTTACATGCCTTATTCTTCATCTGCGAACGATTTCTCGTAGATACGAGACTGCAGATGCGGACTGTTCATCGCAGATGCGATTTCACTGGAAGGTTTTTCACTTCTTACACTCTTTTTGTACGATTCCACATCATTTTATTTCAATTCTCTCCGAGTCTTAATTTACCTGAAAATATAGCAATGCACACCATAAATCACCTCATTTTAAAATTAAAGGACACAAAAACTAAAGAAAAGAGACTAGAATATAGGGTAAAATTACCACTTATCAACACCCCAACTTTAAGCTTTTGCTTGTCCTCAAGCAAATCAAAACTAAATGCTCAATGAGGCTCTAACATTTAAAGCTCAATTAGCATCGCTATCATCTTCAAGTCACATTCTCCAATTAAGCACAATACTTATGGTTTTGGTTGGTACTAATAATTAGGCTCAAGCATGTGAATTTCAACCAAACAACTCCCCCCTTTAAAACAATCTCAAGAATGCAATGGAGTTTCAAAATAATCAAGTAACAACAACCAAGCCTCGAGAAGTGACTCAAAAGCACTAGTCTACTACATATGCTCAATTTACTCAATTCGGAATATATCAATGTCAACAATCCATCATTATTCATGAGCCCTCACAAGAAAGAAAGTCCCAAAATCACCATATTTACAATGACAACACAAGGGACAAATGCACAAAGACACTAACTCTCAACAAAGAATTTCATGTGTTATAAAATATCATACCATAAGCTTGCCATTATTTTAATTCGCCGCCTATTCAAGAACATTCTGTTAGAGATCCCATAAGGACTTTTTAAGCTTGTAATATAGGCTTAGGGAAGGGTAGGATAAATATTTGAGATACAAGTGACCACACCTTCCTTGAACACTACTCATATTTGTCTTTACTTATTGCACTTTGCTTCTTTTTAAACCACATAGCCCTTATTGACATCTAGTTACCAACATAGAACCACCTTAAAGCACCTCTCTAATTTTCTCAAGACTCCATATTTTTTTAATATTTTGTTTTAATTATTATTTATTTTTTATACAACTATTTTCTTTTGGAGCTTGAGTATCTTCATATAAACAACTTTGAGGTATATGCTTCTGCACACAATGTACATCTTCATCATTTCCCAATTAACACCAATATCTCCAACTTAGGCCTTTAGCATCATTCTTAACATTCAAGGAGGGACGGGTTTAAAAGAGGGAACTATTTCACAAAAAGGGTAAAGGCTTGTAATGAGGTAGCCAAAGAAAAGGTTAGTCTCAAATGGGGTTAACTAGTGATAGTATTTGTGTAATGGTAGGCTCGAAAGGCTAAAGAGGGTTTTTCGAAGATCACAAAGAATGCCTAAAGTCATCCCTCCAACCAAACATAATTAACAATAGCATTGAAAGACCATCCAGGCAAGTTCTAAATGATAAAAGTAAAAACAAGAATTATTTTTAACAAAAACTAACACACATGGCACATGAACTAATCAAGACGGATCAATTTCACTTCTTAATAAGAACAATTTGAGCAATATCACGCCAACTAATGGGCAAAGAGTCTTAAAATGAGCCAAAAGGTTATGACAAAAATTATTCTTCCCCATGCAACTTACTTTTTCAATTTACAACTAAAATTCGGAGGAGTATTCTTAATTCACACTTCACATACAAGAGGGTAATTTTATTAGTACCAAACAATCCAAAAGTATCCACATACCAAAACAAGACTAATTCCCTTAAGAAAGTCATCTCGCCTTCCATCATAGGAAAAAGTCACAAGGTTCAACACAAAGGAAAGAACCGTAGCATAAAGATAACCCAAGGAAATTTATTGAGAACTATATTACTACTAAAGAGATAAAAATAATATAAACTAAAAACTACAAACGAAAATAAAATAAACACTAAAGGAATAAAAATAAAATAACTAAAAACTACTAAAGAAAATAAAATAAAAAAATCAACTAATACTAAAGGAATAAAAATAACATAAACTAAAAACTTACTAAAGAAAATAAATAAATACAGAAAAATTAAATAAAATAACAAAAGCGACGAATCCACAATTATATCGCCAATCACAAATTACGCCCGGCAAAGGCACATGATAAACAATTGTAGAACAATCCCTGCAAGGGCACACAATATCCATACAAAAGCATAAGCCTAGCAAGGGCATAAGTTAAGCATCAATGTAAAAATAAGGTATATCCCTAAAGCCACCACCAACTAAAAACACTGCAGTGTCCTCACGATACAATATCAAGATAACATAGAGTAGTTTGAGGGTCTCCCTGATGTCTGCATCAGACTAGTAGATTGCGGGAAAAAGCTAATCACTGCCGTGTGGAGCTCTCGGCCTCATCATCATCGGTAGAATCAGTATCAGCATGAGCATCACTCGACAGGAAGGAATACTATTCACTATCATCATCGTCCTCGACCGGTATCTTCCTGTTCGGCTGCCCCCATTTGAAGATGGCCTTGATGCCTCTCCACCTCTTTATCATGAACTTGCTCTTTCTTATTTTTCTCTCTCTCCTTGTGGAAATATTCCTGAATATCTACATGTGCCTTGGCCATGTTGCCATAGGCTGTCTCAAGCATGCTAACAGAAGCTGCCAACTTCTCCTGCGACTTTGCTTGCTTCTTCTGGTTCTCCAGGTAGGTCTTCATTTCTTCCCTGGTAAAGTACTCTGGCGTAGGCTGGGAGTGTGAGGTCTCACTAGGGAGTTGTGACACTAAGTCACGGATGGAGACAGGCTTTGAGATCAACATCCCAAATGGCCCCTCAGGCAGGGCTGCCTGTGAGGAAGACTCTGGTCTGGCAGCAGTGGTCACTTTCCACTTTTTTCTCTTTACTGCACTACCCTCGCTTGTGACTCTAGTCTGGCAGCAGTATTTGCTACGCACCTTAACATCTACCTGCAGGCACAAATCTATAATCAGTGAAGGGAACATCAAGCCTGGGCTATCGTCTAGCAAATACTCTTTCAGCTCTTGAAGGATATAATGGCCCACATTTATATGAATTCCACCTGGTATGCATGCAATCATCAAGGCTCTGCCATATGAAACATCCAAAATATTTCTACAGGGTGATACTCTATTGTAGATGATGTAGAGCCACATTTTAGCCTCAGCTGTGAAGTCGATAGACTTCAAACCCTTTCTCTTGTTTGCCCACTTTGCTCTCATGCTTGCTGAATAAAGTTTAGAAAATAGCCAATCTCCATTTGACCAATGATTCTTTTCTCGTACCGGCTCAAGTGGATGGTCAGGAGGCCCTAGAATATCATAAATTTGTTCAGTTCCAAATCTCACTATTTTGCCTCTGATGGTGAGTTGTGGATCGTTGAAGTTTGTACGCTTAAGGTTTGCATAGAACTTATGAATCCACTCCTCATTGGCCTTACATGGGGTAGGCATGAAACAAGACCAGCCGGTAGTCTGTAGACGGCCATAAAAATCTGGAAGCAACTCGGCCAATTTAACCTCGAAGATTCCCTTTTCAAGTAACGATCCAATGTATTTCCCGATTTTACAAATATGAGCGACTTTATGTTAATTAGCCTCGGGTAATAATTCTATATTAGCTTCTTTCGAAGACTAAAAAGACTTCCTAATTGAATTATCCCTAAAATAATTAAGAGATTAAGCACACTCGAATATGGCTACAAGTAGTTCAAACCTATCCCTAGGTAGAATCTATAAAGTGAGGGTTAACACCTCAAGTTCTTGTTAATTAATCTTTCCCAACCCCAAATTATCTTTTCCAGAAATAATTCGAAGTAAATTGGCGAGTCCTAGGGTTAGCTAATCCCTTTGGAAACATTAAAGAACAAGAATAAATAAAGAAGAAATAACTCACTTCATAATAAATAAAAATCGTTCAATATATAAGCACAACGAGATATTTAATCAACACTTTAAGTACGAATATTCCCATAAATAAGATTCAAGTGTTGGA
This sequence comes from Nicotiana otophora, assembly GCA_000715115.1. Classification (NCBI taxonomy): domain Eukaryota; kingdom Viridiplantae; phylum Streptophyta; class Magnoliopsida; order Solanales; family Solanaceae; genus Nicotiana; species Nicotiana otophora. Next base: position 30,488 of record AWOL01S0105834.1, on the reverse strand, counting down.
GAAAATACTACACACTTATATATATAATACAAAGCAAGGAAATGAAGAAATGAACATAAATGGGTAAGAAATTCTCAACCAAAAGCTTGAAATCTTCAAGTCCCAAGTGTGTGTGCAAGAACCCTAGCTCCAATACATGTGTTCTCTAGTCAATAGACTGGCAATAAGCCAAAACATCCTTTACAAATGAGCTAGGTCGTCTATTTGTGGGGTTGGAAAGAAGAAAATGTGAAATGATAGAAGTGTGCAGGTCTGAAACTCGTTGACCGCACCTACGGAAGATTCCTCGTAGGTGCGGTTCTACAGATGCGAATGCCCGTTCGCAGAAGCGATGATGGTGGAAAATTGTTGTTCCGCAGAAGCGGTCAAAAACACGCTGAAGCGCGTCTGCATAAGCGATCTTCAAGCGCAGAAGCGCAATCGCAGATGGAAACATATTCATGCAGAAGCATTACCGCAGAAGCGGTTCTCCACTCGCAGGTGCGAGTTTTTCCTTGCATGCCTTATTCCGCATCTGCGGACCATTTCTCGTAGATGCGAGACTGCAGATACGGACTATTCATCGCAAATGTGATTTTATTGGAAGGTTTTGCACTTCTTACACACTTTTTGTACGATTCCACGTCATTTGATTTCAAATCTCTTCGAGATTTTATTTACCTAAAAATATAGCAATGCACACCATAAATTACCTCAATAATTAAAGGATACAAAAACTAAAGAAAAGAGACTAGAATAAATGGTAAAATCACCACTTATCAACTGCCTCTACTACAAACACTTGGATCATAATTTGCATGCCTGCCTGTAAAAGCAAATGATAAGAAGAATAGGAAGAGGAGGGACAACCCAGAAATCACCAAAGAACTTCAACTACAAAAAAACATCCCTATAACTTCATCAAAACATCCGCATCAATAAGGTCAAAAGGAAAGCCAAATTTAGGACATCAAGGCTTGATTTAACCAACAAGGAAAGGAGCACCAAAATACAGGGATCACTCCTTCAAATTGATGACCGGCAAGCTCATAAAATAAAGCATTTCAAAGGGCAACACTAACAGAATAACAAGAAGCAGAACCAAATTCCTATGCGGAAGAAAAATTCAGAACAACAGGTGAATGAAGCAAAAAATAAGCAAAAACAAAATGAAAACACCAAGAAGCAAAAGAAAAATGATATTAAAGCCCCAAGTTCTTTTATCGTTACTCTTAAAGAACCTCCAGTTGCTCTAGAGAGGGGTGCAGATTCTTCTGCGCAGAATCATCCGAATCCCCATTCCTCTGTGATTGTTTCTGATGAAGTTAAAGAAGGAAAGAAAAATTGTTAGGAGACAAATCTAGATGCTCAGGTTGGGGATCCTTAAGGGGTGGGTATTCCTCATTTTCTGCATGTGTGTGCTTTGGCACCATTGGATGACCATAGGATGGACCATATACCCACTGATACTAACCAAGAAATTCAAGTTAATGATCATGCATCTGAGGAAGACTATTGTGAGATTGGTAGTTCTGTAGAGTAAGATAAATCCAGTGATATGAGAACAATGATTAAAGGAAAAGATCATGCAGCCTCAGACATTCAAATTTAGTCTCATAAATCCAAGAATAAGCCCAGCCACAAAAAGAGAAGGGCCATGAGAAGAAAGAGTATCAGCATAGTACAACACCTTATTGATGGTATTGATGAAGATGGTAATTTACCTGAGAATAAATTTCAGAGTCCAGTCACTAAGATGAGATGGATCACAAGGTATGAAGATGAAAGGTCAAGTAAAGTTAAAGTCTACAAGGATAAAGGGTTGACCTAACTAATCCCCCCCCCCTCTCTCTCAACCTCTACTTGTTGACAAAGAAGCCAATCAGGAGAAAATAGGAACACTTATGGGGATGGTCCTTCATGCACTCCAGTGCTAACAGGAACACGTGATCAGCAACCCATCACACTCACTGATATGATTGCAATGGAATGTCTACTAAATAGGTTCTCCCCGTCACGTCCAGAGGATGATGAATATGGGCCCATATAGCCTGAAGATGAGATGGTAGAGACTCAGATGAAGAGGATGATGAGTTTAGAGGAGGAACTCATGAAGAGAAACATTGTAATCTTTTTGTTGCAGCTGTAAAGTGTACTCCTGAGAACCCACTAATTGTTAATGATTTGTACAATTATTTGGAATGCTAGAGGTATCAGAACCTCTGGAGCCATTGAGAGACTCAGAACTCTGAAACAACTTCACAAACTTTATTTTATTTTTGTCTTGGAACCATTTCTTGAAACCAATCACCTTAGCTACTTTAGAATCCAATTAGCCATGCACCATGCAGCCTTTAATATCAATAACATGATTTTGGTATTCTAGGACCAAGACTTCATTAGTACTTTCCTAGGTCATTAACAAATGCAAAACACACACTGAAATATGCTTGCTAGTCGAATATAGTAAATTAAAATATCTTATCCACATGGATTGGAGTTAAACAATATTATCGTAGTTTGTAGCTAGATTTCCATCCAAGATGATCAACAATTTAAGTTTATGTGATTAAAGCTAAAATAAACTAAGAATCTATACTATTGGCTAATGACAATCAACGCAAGTATTAAGCAAAATAAGTTATCAATTGGGAGAAGATAGTTTTGACAGGATAGGTGCAAGATAAATGTTTGGGATTTAACTCTAGATAATTCACTTGTAATGTTCAAGTGAGTTTCTCGAATTCACTTGGTTATTAGTTCAATTGATTAGTAGAAACTCCTTTCTCGATTAAGTTTCAACCTCAGAAGATGAACCAATTTTAAGCACGTGAAGATATGCAAGAATTCGTAGTGGATTGGTATTTAGGAGAGTCTCTCTTGATTATCCTCCTAACTAAGCTTAATCAAAAATTCAACTAGCCTCTTTAGATTACTAATAAGAATTCATGACTTCAACCAACAAAATATAATGCAATAATATCACAAGTTATGCCTCTCGAGATTACGTTAACAAGAGAATATAGATGCAACAATTAAAACATCCAAAACAATTCAATACATAAAACTAGAGTTAATTATCCACAAACAAGTATCAATACACCAAATCCATCAAATCCTAAAGAGAATTATTCCATGGACATAGAGTAATTCATCATAGCCATGTTTAAGTTAAAGGAAAACATAAAACAATCCAAACCCTTGTCTTGAGTGAGGATTTAACGATGAAATCGTTGAGCTTTTGCTTCTCCACGTCCTCCTTCGCTTACTTCTGTCTAAGATGTGTCAAAAGTCCATAAAATAACATTTTTACATATATTTATACTAAGTAGGGTTGGGCCCATATGGAAACACCTTTTCCTACGAGAACTGGGATAATAACCCTCTAAAGATTATACAGGCGCATCACATGGGGCGACGCGCCATGCGGGGCTGTTGTGGAAAAGTTCAGAGAGTTAAATTATGTCAGGCAGCCGAATATTGACCACGCGCGGTGCGCCACGCGGCGACCCACGCGTCGTGGGTGTGTTGTTTTCTCAGAGTCCGGATTTTTCTTGACTTTTTGATATCCAGACGTAGTTTTCGACCCCCGAACGCGATCCCGGCTTATTCGCTTGGTCTTTTACTCGGACGTCAAAGCTCCAAATCATTGAATTCATTCCATAACATCTACATAGGTCGGAATCACTCCTACAAGGCCTAAAACACACAGTTAGTGCAAAACACTAGCGATTAAAGCTCAAACTCAATTAAAGTGCAGCAAATTGAAGTGTAATAAGCGACTAAAATACGAGATTATAGCCTACCATCAACACCCCAAACTTAAACCATTGCTCGTCCTCGAGGAATCAAACCACACTTTATACAGACACGATCTTATTTAGCAACTCTTCTAACTCATTAAACCAAAAATATTTAAAATAGACTAAGCACAGAAGAGTAACATCCTCGCCTCATGATTTGACCCAAAATCACCACGCATTATTTATAACCCGCTCACTTACTCTAACACATAGGTCAACGACATTACCTTTCCTTTATGAATCAAGTGTCCTCACAACTATAGAGAGTAGTTCCACACACCGTCAAATTTAACCACAATCAAGAACTCAATATAGAAAGAATTCACTCACTCTCAGAAATAACATTCATATGCCACAAAAGATGCACCATAGGCTTGCCCGTAGTGTACTACTAAACTAATCGAGCTCATTCAGTTAAGGATCAAATAGTACTTTAATTGGTTATAATGTAGGCTGCGAGATGGGTAGGATACATTTAGATATAAGAGTGACTACACCTCCCTAAGCACTTTAATACATACAATTTAACATTGAAAAGCCCAAGCTTATGTCAAACCATACTCCACCTTAACATCATTATACATTAACTCCCACTTCTTTAAGCATAATTACAGCAAGATCCACCACTTATCAATGAATATTTTTCATAACAAAACAATTATTTTTTCTTTCTCTTTCAATTCAAGTGGCTCTTACTTTTTCAAAATAGTGCACCTTTCTCCTTATTTCAATAGTCCCACTCAAAAGCCAAATCAATCACCCCATACTTCAACTTTTACAAAGTTCATAACAAATTTAAGTGCTCACGAGAGGTACAAGGTTCAAATAGATGGTCAATTCAAACAAATGGATAGGGCTTGCAATGTGGTTGCTAAAGAAACAGGATTACAGGCTCAACGGGGTTAACTAAGATTCATAACAATCAGGTGGGTAATAACATATAATTGGCTCAACAAAGAACCGCTTATATCACTTCCAAGACTGAACAAAACTACCATTTCGCGTTGCAAACACACGGGGAAAATTCTAGACATCAAATGCAATGCACAGGATACACAAAACCTTACACACACATGGCACATAACTCACTAAAGATTAGATTATCAAGACACTCTAGCCAAAGAAATTAAGCCCACTTAAGATCATACACTTTAAGGTACTTATGCAAGAGTCAAAAACTGAGCATAAGCGTCACAACTAAAGCACTCACTATTATCAAGGCATAACCAAGTCAAGAGATATTCCTTCCAATTCAAATCATAGCACGTGATTTCCTACACCTAAAAAAAATAAAAACTAACTACACCCGGTTCAAACAAAACCCTTAAAAAAGAACCGTGGCACGAAGAAAAACAAAGGAGGAATTATTACACTACCTAAAAAAATAAAATATTTTCATCTTTTTCTTTTGACTTTAATCCCCCAAGATACCCGCCGAATGATATCCATCGTCCGGAAAAGACGAAAAGTAAAACATTTTACATTTTTATGTTTTTTCTCATTTTGCTTATCTCTAACTACTAAAATAACAAAACTAAATTACTAACACAAATACATGCAACAACATACAATTTTCCCCCGCCCCACACTTTGAGATGTGGCATGTCCCCATGACACACAATATAAAAAATATAAGGTAAAGGAAACTTCCATGAATTTTCAGTCGGGGTCTGAATCAAAGTCGGGCTCCATTCCATGCGGCCGAACCAATGCACACATCCATGCAGATAGCTTCTTCTCAGCCTTCTTGGGGTACACCCCACACTTATCTCTCTCAATCACTGGGACCTTCTCATTCGCGCTTTTCACTCTCCACTCAACACTTGTTGCTGGCTTCTCCTTTTTCACTCCAGTTGCTACATTCATCTCAAATGTCACCGTCTCCTCACCCACTCTAAGCATGAGTTTTCTATCATGTATATCCAGTATAGCTCTACCTGTTGCTAAAAATGGTCTTCCTAGGATGAGGGGGACCTCCTTGTTATCCTCCATATTTACCACTATGAAATCTATAGGAAATACAAACTTATATACCCAAACTAAGACATCTTCCTCTATCCCCTCGGGTATTATAGTTGTTTGGTCTTCCAGCTACAAAGATATTGGTGCAGACCTTATCTATCCAAGCTCATTCTCCAATTTCCTATAAATATACAAAGGCATTAAATTAATTGAGGCACCAGAATCACACAAAGACTTATCAAAATTAAGAGTGCCTAATGAGCAAGGCATAGTAAAACTCTATGGATCTCCACACTTTTGTGAGAGTTTGTTTTGCAAGATTGCACTGCAATACTCTGTGAGCTTGACCACTGAGGTCTCTTCTATCTTTCTCTTCTTTGTTAGGATTTCCTTCACGAACTTAGCATAAGCTGGCATTTGGGAGAGAACTTCAGTAAATGAAAAATTTAAATTAACTTGTTTCAACATATCCAGAAATCACTCAAATTGCTTGTCGTGCTCCTCTCTATAAAGCTTTTGAGGAAAGGGTAATGTAGGCATGTGCTTGCTCTCTTCAGATTCATCCCTTCTTGAATTCTCTTCCTTCTTTTTCTCAGCTCCCTTTTTGCCTTTCTTCTTCTCAGTCTTTTTATCATCTTCAATTTTCAGCTCCTTCCCACTTTCTTTTTCAGGCCCAACTTCTTTGTGAATTGGAGTGTGATATTAAAACACTTGTCCGCTTCTCAAGGTTACAATATTTACTGTTTCTTTGGGATTCTTTTTAGTATCAGTTGGCAGAGTGCCTGAGATTCTTTTAGATAATATAGTTGCAATGTGTCCCACTTGTCTCTCCAAGTTACGTAAACCTGTCCCAAGTTCTTTGATAGCTGCACCATGAGCATCTAATCTTTCATCAATCTTGACAATGAAGGATTTCATCAGATCTTCTAACCCAGACTGAATTGACTGTTGATGCTGAAACTGCGGCCTCGGCTGATTCCCAAAACTAGGAGCTCTTTGAAATCTGGAGTTATTTCGTTTCCATGCATTTGCAGTACCCCCATATGAACTCCATGAAAAACCGAGGTGCTTCTGACCAATTGCATTAAAGTTATAATTACCCACAACATTAACTTCCTCGGTTGAGGCTTGACACTCATGAGTAGGGTGTCCTCTTCCACATATATCACACGTTGCATGATTCTCACTCTGTATTGAAGCTAAGGTCAGCTTCCTTATCTTTTTCACCATGGCATCAAGTTGTACCTGCACAGATGTGTTAGCATCAACCTGGTGAACACCATTCGCTCTTCTTCTTTCAGCAATTTTAGACGTCCACTGATTTGCATTTTCAGACAACTCATCAAGAATAGAAACTATCTCCTCTGGAGTCTTTTTCATCAATGAGCCTCCAGCTGCATTACTCAGTGTTCTACGAGCTGCGGGTGTCTATCCATCCCAAAAGTCTTGGAGTTGCATCCAGAGTTCAATTCCGTTATGTTGACACTTTCGCACTATCTCCTTAAACCTCTCCCAAGCTTCAAACACAGTTTCAATCTCGTTCTGACATAATTTATGGATTTCTCTTATAAATTTTCCCGTCTTAGCTGATGAGAAATATTTGTCAAGAAATTTTCTAGTCATCTCATCCCATGTTCTAATCGATCGATTAGGCAAGTTCCGAAGCCAGTGCTTTGCATCGTCTTTGAGTGTGAAGGGGAATGCCCTTAAGTAAACTGCATCTTGTGACACACCATTATATTGAAAGGTGTTCATAATCTCCTCGAGGTCCATCAGATGATTGTTTGGATCTTCGTTCATCTTACCTCTGAAAATGCAACTGTTTGGATCTTCAACTCAAACTTATTAGCTGCAACTTGAGGTGGTCTCACACTTGATAAGCCTTGGTTGTAGACCAGTCTAGCATAGTCACCAAGTTATCTCCCTTGGCCGGGAGCTATGTTTCCGCACTTACGGGCTGATTCTGAGCCATTCTTCGAGCTCTCTCCTCCTCATAAGCAATTTGTGCACCTCTAAGTGATACTTCTTCAGCATCCCTTCCAACTTTCTCTCTGAGTTGGGTTGCCGCTCTCACGGCCAAATCAACATTATCATCATCTCCAGCCATGTCTTCCTTGGTTGAGGATTGCCCAACCTTATCTACTTTATCGGCGAGATTTCTTTCCTTCCTCAATTGTCGTAGTTGTTTCTCGATTTCTGGTTCCTATGGTTGCAATTCCTTACCAGAAGATTGAGTCATGCACCAATCTAACATGTAGCCTGCGCACAGTCAAAGAACACCAAAATTCGTGAATTATCACTACAATCCTCAAACACGTACGCCCAAAGCACACACTAAAATATGCTCGATAGTCGAATATAGTAAATTAAAATATCATATCCTCATGGATTGGAGTTAAACAGTATTATTGTAGTTTGTAGCTAGATTGCAATCCATGATGATCAACAATTTAGAATTATGTGATTAAAACTAAAATTAATTAAGAATTTATACTATTGGCTAATGACAATCAACGCAAGTATTAAGCAAAGGAAGTTATCAATAGGGAGAAGATAGAGTTGATAGGATAGGTGCAAGATAAATGTTTGGGATTTAACTTTAGATAATTCACTTCGAATGTTCAAGTGAGTCTCTCAAATTCACTTGGTTATTAGCTCAATTGATTAGTAGAAACACCTCTCTCGATTAAGTCTCAACCTCACAAGAAGAACCAATTTTAAGCACGTGAAGATATGCAAGAATTCGTAGTGGGTTGGTATTTAAGAGAATCTCTCTCGATTATCCTCCTAACTTAGTTTAATCAACAATTCAACTAGCCTCTTCCAATTACTAATAAGAATTAATGACTTCAACCAATAAAATATAATGCAATAATATCACAAGTGATGCCTCTCTCGATTACATTAATAAGTGAATATCGATCCAACCATTAAAACATTCAAAATGATTCAATACATAAAACTAGAGTTAATTATCCACAAAAAAGTATCAATACACCAAATCCATCAAACCCTAAAGAGAATTACTCCATGGATATGGAGTAATTCATCATAACAATGTTTAAGTTAAAGGAAAACATAAAACAGTCCAAACCCTTGCCTTGAGTGACGATTGAATGATGAAATCCTTGAGCTTTTGCTTCTCCACCTCCTCCTTGGCTTACTTTGGTCTAAGATGTGTCAAAAGTCCATAAAATAACGTTTTCACATATATTTATACTAAATAAGGTCGGGCCCAGACGAAAATACATTTTTCCTGTGCGAACTGGGATAATAACTCTGTACAAATTACGCAGGCATGCCGCATGGGGCGACGCGCTATGCGGGGCAGTTGTGGGACAGTTCAGAGAGTTAAAATCTATCAGGCAGCTGGCAAATGTACAGGCACGGCGCACCACGCACCGCCCCACGCGCCGCGGGTGTGTTGTTTTCTCACAGTCCGAATGTTTCTGGACTTTTTGATATCCAGACATGGTTTTCGACCCCCGAACGCAATCCCGGCTTATTCCCTTGGGATTTTACTCAGACTTCAAAGCTACAAATCACTTGAATTCATTCGATAACATCTATGTAGCTCGAAATCACTCCTACAAGGCATAAAACACATAATTTGTGCAAAACACTAGCGATTAAAGCTCAAACTCAATTAAAGTGCAGTAAATTAAAGTGTAATAAATGACTACAACATGAGATTATAACCTACCATCAGTCATTATGAGCAGCAACAAACTACTAAACTAAGACATGTTGAAGTAAGGAATGTGTTCCACATTACTGTCATTTAAGCAAAATGCAATCCTGTTATGAGAAGAAACCTAAGGGAAACTCTGAAATTCAAATCCACTGTGTGTACTGTGCCTTGGTGTGTTATTGGGGATTTTAATGTTATTGCTTTTGTAGAGGAGATAGTAGAAGGAATCAAATATCAAATGAAGAAGAGTTTTGATTTTCTGAGCATGATTGAAGATTGTGGTTTGATAAATCTTTATTTCTATGGGCCAGGATATACCTGGTCTAATGGGAGAGGTCCTTGTTCTATTGTTAGGAAAAGGCTGGACAAAGGTCTGGCCAATGACAGCTGGCTTACATCCTTCCCCGCCACTACCATCACACATCTAGCCACTGTTGGTTTAGACCATTCTCCACTTCTCATTGAGATGCATGCGAGACAAAATACAGGCAATAAATACTTCAAGTTTCTCAATTGTTGGGTGGAGAATGACACTTTTTTGCCTTTGGTTCAGAAGGTTTAGAGCATGAAGGTAATTAGGAATGTAATGTGGATATTTCACAGAAACTCAAAGCCATCACCAAAGCTTTGAGTCTTTGGTCTAGGGAGCAATATGGATACATTTTTCAGAAGCCTAAAGAGTTTGAACATAAAGTCAGGGAAGCAGAAAAAATGTGGTTGAATACCAACATTCCAGCTGACAGAACTAAGCTATAGAAAATCTTGGCCCAGTATGTTAGACATCTCAAGGTTGAGGAAGCTCTGTTGAAACAGAAGACTCAACTTCAGTGGTTCAAAGAGGGTGATGCTAATTCCAAGTAATTCCACAGTTTCATTAGAGGAAGAAGAAGGAAATTGTACATCCACAAAGTCAAGCATGAATATGGAGACTGGATACATGGTGATGAAGCCATTGGTGAAGCTGCACGTAACCAATTTGAAGATCTCTTCACTGAAACTGGTTGTGTTATCAGGGAAGCTGTCACGCCCCGACCTCGGGTAGCGCAACCGGCGTTCAATCGAGATAGCCCAGAAGAGCAAGCCTGCTAGATGCTTTCTACCCGAACTTACCCAAAACTAAGGTGAAGACATATTTCATAAATTAGAACATAAGAAGATCATGTGAGTGACACCAATTCATTACCATTAGTTACATCATTAATAAGTCTCAGAATACATACACTTTCATAGTTTGAGATGGGACATGTGATACAAATACAACATTACTAATTTGACTTTTCCGACACTTACATACAACCCACACTATGCCTACAGAGCCTCTAATAGATAAAATAGAGTACTATTATGGTGCCCTCAACAAGGCACCGGCTATACATCAAAACACAATACATGAGGAGCAAAAGATATATGACCCCGAGATGAAGTGGGGCTCACCAAATCAATGGGGAAGAGGGTGCACTGCTATCACTGATCAAAGCCGCCTGCTGTAGAACTACATGCATTCATTAAAGATGCAGCGCCCCCGACAAAAGGGATGTTCGTACATGATGAATAGTACAAGTATGAAAACCAAACACCCCCTTCAAGGATTGGAAGTACAACATGAATTTGATGAATCATGGAAGCAATAAAAGAGTTTAAATGGCCATTAAAACTGCATCAAATTCATTTAAAGCTTTCAATAACATTTATGAATTTCAAGTTAGCGATCCTCTATAACAACATCTACCACAATACCATAATCTCTACAGAAAGCAGCCTTGCCGCCTTACCCCAATGTGTGTGGGTGTAAGTGTAATCCCAATGCCAATATCTTTATACAAAGCGTCTATGCCGCCTCACGCCAATGTGTATGGGTGAAGGTGTAAGCACAATGCCACAATCACTACACAAAGCGGCCCCGTTGTCTCTCCCCATTGAATGCGGGTGGAGGTGTAATCACAATGCCACAATTTATACACAAAGCGGCCCTGCCGCCTCACCCCATTGCATGCGGGCGGAGGTGTAATCACAATACCACAATCTCTACACAAAGCGGCCATGTCGCCTCACCCCATTGTATGCGGGTGAAGGTGTAATCACAATGCCACAATATCTGCACAAAGCGGCCCTGCCGCCTCACCCCAATATTTGCGGGTGGAGGTGTATTCACAATGCCACAATCTCTACACAAAGCAGCCCTGCCGCCTCACATCAATGTATGCGGGTGGAGGTGTAATCACAATGCCACAATTTGGATTCTCAAAACGATAATAGTTTATACAAAAGATTTCTTTTCAAATCAACCCTTTGGCATTTGGCCTTAACAAATATAAGTTCATAAGATTTCATCATATGAGAAATAAGAATTTGATCATATTGATTTCGTACAAAATGTTCTTCCCAAAAGGGGTATAACATAATTAAGGCAAAATAGAGAATCATTAACACATGAGGGTTATGACACATTATGCAATTTGAGAATCAATTCACTAGCTTGAATATTCCACCTCAATAGTGTTTCAAGTTCGAACTACACGCGATGTAGTCTTATAAGAATATGGGAATTCCGATACTAGAAGAAGAGTTTAGCCTTCATACCTCGAAAGAGCTTTCCATGGTGTAACAATGATGTCCCGACACTCCTAACATTGCCAATCTATAGAAGATGGGAGAATTACAAGCACGAATAGAGGAATTCTTATGGAAAGAGCTTCTACAATGACAACCCAACCTTTCCTTAACCAATTCAACAACAACACTACCCAAGATTGTCCAACAACTTCCCCACAATCCCTATTATCTCATGCATGTGATAAGACTACTCTCATAACCCATAACTAACCCAAATCCAAAATTGGAGAATTGGGGGAAGAAATTCTTACCTTTTAAAAATCGTAGCAAGTTATTCATGATGAAATTCCAAGGCTTGATCAGAGTTGAGTAGTGAAGTCCTTGAATCCATCCCTTTCTATCTCTAGAATATCTATCTTCTCTCTCTAAAATATCATATAATCCCACAAAAATGACCCATATGGCTATATATAACGAAATGGGGTCGAATTATAAAAATAGAAAAATGGACCCTCCGAACTCAACTCTGCAGTCGCATAGTGCATCGTAGATCAGGTCTGTAGCTCGCACAATGGACCGCAGAAACGGTCCCAAAAACTAGGCTGGTATGGTCCAGTCTGCGGCCCATATACCAATTATGCGGCCACAGAATGGACCACAGAATCTCCCCCCGAAATCTTCATGCTGGTTCTACGATGGATGTGCGGCCCGCAAAACGACTATGCGGTCGCATAGTTGACTGCAAACAACCTCCAAAATTGGTCCATTTCTCTTCTTCACTCTATGGCATATTTGCAGTCCAGAGATCAGTTTTGCAGTCGCATAATGGACCGCAGAATAGCCTAGTTCTACAAAAAGTTTTTTTCAACTCCCCAACACTCAGTTCAACCCTTAAATACATTAGCCTCAACCCTACCCTAAAATAAATTAGCCTACTTCTGCACCACAAAACCACGGGTTTTAGGTGAAATTTTACGAGGCCTTACAAAAGCTCCTCTCTCTCGCATCCCATCCTTCATCACTTCATATGACAATGGCCATATCACAAAAGATCCCACTATGCAAGAGATTAAGGAGGTGGTAGTTTCTATGAATTCTAGTAGTGCAGCTGGTCCTGACGGGATAAATGGCAAATGTTTTCAGACATGCTTGGAAATTATCAAATCAAACCTTCTGAATGTTGTATCGGCTTTATTTGGGGGAAGTGATATGCCTAGGTATATTACCAATGCTTGTTTGGTCCTTTTTCATAAAGTGGAGTTCCCTAACTCACTAACTGAATTTAGACCTACCGACTTAAGCAACTTTATTAACAAGATCAACACTAAAGTAATTTTCACTAGACTTGCACCTATTCTGCCTAAGATCATATCAACCAACCCATCAAGTTTTGTCAGAGGTAGAAGTATTTTGAGATTATCATACTAGCTCAGGAGGTTGTTCATGGAATCAAAAAACCTAACTCTAGGGCCAATGTTGTAATCAAGCTTGACATGGCTAAGGCATATGACAGGGTCTCATGGGTTTACACTTATATCATTTTCAGAAGGATGCATTTTTGTGAGGTGATCATTGACATGATTTGGAGAACCGTGTTTAAAACCTGGTACTCTATCCTTGTGAATGGTACCAAGCATGGTTTTTCTTGTCAACTAGGGGTTTGAAGCAGGATGACCCACTACCACCAGGTTTATTCATTATTGGTGCAGAACTACTTTCAAGAATGTTGAACAGTCTATCATTAACAATTCTTCAAAGGAATTTACATGGAGAGGAGCGGTCCACAGGTGAACCATCTAAGATTTGCGGATAATGCAGCAATATAAAGATAACACAATCAAGTATGGGAAAATCCCAACCTTTGTATTAATTTCAAAATATACAAAGGAACCCTAGTTGGTTCAGTGGCAAATTCAGTGGCTGCTTCACTTGTGGGGGTCCGCACTTGAAGAGGGATTGTCCGATGTAGGCTAGGGTGAATGCTATGCTGGCTGCGGAGAGATAAGAACAAGTTACAGAGGAAAATGCCATTGTGGTAGATGTGATTAGACCGCCAGGGGAGTTGTATGTCAACAACCCCTTGGGGATTATTCATTAAGACGACTCGATAAGGATGTCGATTTCAAAGGGTGCGGGTGGATTGTTAGGGGCCTAAATCTTTGAATCGGGCGTGGCGCGGTTATGGCAAGGATTGGGGCGTGATGGCCTTGCCATTGGCCTATGCGTGAGCAAAACGATCATGCATGACAATGGACGAGAAACATTGTCAGGGTATTAAGTATTGGCCAAGGTGTTGGGACAGGCAAGACAAGCTTGGCAAAGGCTTGATGAGGTAGTGTGGGCAAGTTGAGGCGGTATGGCATGACATGCATGCCAAAATCAGAGGTAAGAGCGATTCGGATTGTGGGAGCACCAAGTACAAGCTAAGCTAAATCAAGATGATGCGAAATGATAGCAAAGGGTTTCAATAGCTAAGGCAAAGCTATGTGAGACAAAATACAAGCAATGGAACGGGTGAAAGAAGTGTTGACAAAGACAAGGTAGAAATGCGGCTAAGGCAATGTGCGGGCAACAAGAGTGTCGGGCGTGTGCGGCAAAATCATGGGCAGTAGGTTGCAGACAAGGCATTGGCGCAGAACAATGTCAAATCAGCCAAGGCTAGGTGAAATGCCAGTCTTGGGAGTGCAATAGCTGGCAAAGAAAAGAGGCACATGCAGTACACTAGCCAAAAGGAGTGGGCCGTTGTATTTTTGTAATGACTTGTATCCATGTCTGTTTAATGCTTGTATGTAATATCATTTCATGTGGAAAATAGTCTAAGTAGTTGGGGATGTCAACTACAAATTAGGGCAATTTAGCAAAACTGTGTACAAGGCAGGTTTCAGTGGAAGGTGGGACCAGTGCTCCACCAAAGAGCTAAGTGCTCCACAAAACAGGGCCAAGTGCTCCACAATACATGCTGATGAGGGCCATTTCGTGGGTAATGCCCCATTAAGTGGTTAAGTGCTGATTTAGTGCTTGAAGTGGGACTAGAACTAGAATGAATTGCCCCTTTGTAAGTTGCCCCTTGAAATATGCCAATGGCAGCACCTATACTTATAAATAGGTGGGAATTTCATGTGGAATTAAAGAAGAGAGAAGCAAGAAGAGGGTCTTCAAAGAAGAAAAGTGTCTTCAAAAGGAAGTTCAGTTGTGAGACTTCCAAGTGGGAAACAAGAGAGAAACGTGAGGGTTTCTAATTGTTTCAAAAATGGGCTTTGGCTGGGCATTGGGCACGTCTTAGTGTGCAAGATCGACTTCTAATCTTTGCTAGACGAAGTGGGATGTGAGCGATTTGTGTTCATAGTAAAGTGAGAAACAAGAAAGAAACATGAGGGTTTCTGTGTGTTTCAAAAGAGGTCTAAGGCTAGGCCTTGGGCAGGTCTTAGTGTGACAAGATCGACTTGTGATCTTGGCTGGTCGAAGTGGGCTATGAACGACTTGTGTTCATAGAAAAGTGAGGGTTCCTTTGTATATTTTGAAATTAATACCAAGGTTGGGATTTTACCATACTTGATTGTGTTCTCTTTATGTTACTGCCGAATTTCTCTATGGCCAAACTTGTTGAAAGGTTGGCTAAGTGTTAGAAAAGGCTGAGTAACTTGAGTGTCAGGTTGCTGCCAAGCAGTGTCATATTGCGAAATATTTGGCCCTGTGAAAACTGGTATCAGAGCTACCCTGATAAACTAATTTCAGAGTAGTGCAAGGTTCGTGGCAGTGGTAAGACGATCAGTAGAAGATTTTGTGTTACTGTTTGAGAACATGGATGGTGGCACAATTGTTGAACTGCGCCAAAGAGTGGAACAGTTGGAAGCACTCATTGGGCAGGCTCTTGATGTGGGTTCCGATTCTTCTATTCTTGCAAGAATGGCACGTCTAGAGGTAGATTATGCAACGAGATATTAAACTACGCTGGAAGAAGTGGCTTTGGTATGCAAGGATGAGGTAGAACTACGCGAGGAGGTGGTTCAACTTTGAAGGGCATTACAAAACAATGCCCCTAGAAATAATGATCGCACCAAAGTGAGGATCCCGGAGCCAAAGGCTTATGGAGGTGCAAGAAGTGCCAAAGAATTGGAAAATTTCTTGTGGGATATGGAGAAATATTTACAAGTTGCTCGTGTGCCGAATGATGAAAAAGTGACCATCACACCCATGTAGTTGTCAGATGATGCAAAGGTATGGTGGCGTACACGAGAGCGGAAAGTGCTGGACTGCCCAAAGATTGAAACTTGGGAGACGTTAAAGGAGGAATTAAAATCTCAATTCCTTCCAACCAACTCGTCATGGGTGGCGAGAGACGGACTATGTCACTTGAAACAAAGTAGCACGGTAAGGGAGTATGTCAAGGAATTTTCATCCTTGATGGTCAATGTAAGTAATATGGTAGAAGAAGACAAGCTGCATTACTTCATGAGCGGATTGAAGGGTTGGGCGCAATTAGAGTTAAGAAGGCAGAATGTTCAAAGCCTCTCTACTACTATTGCAGCGGTAGATGCATTGGCTGATTTCAATATAGGTCATGACCCTGCTGAGTCCTTGCATGCAAAGTACGACGGAAGGAAGGACAAAGCAAAGGAATGGAAGAAAAGAAGGAAAGGCCAAGCTGCCAAAGATGTTAGTTTTGCCAAGAATGGAAGGCAGACGGAGCCTTCAAAGGGCAAGGAAAGAAGTGTCAAATTCAGTGGTTTCTTCACTTGTGGGGGTCCGCACTTGAAGAGGGACTGTGCAGTGCAGGCTAGGGTAAATGCTATGCTAGCTGCAGAGAGACAGGAATAAGTGGCAGAGGCAAATGCCACTGTGGAAGATGTGAATGGACCGCCAGGGGAGTTGTATGTCAACAACCCCTTGGGGATGATTCGTTAAGACGGCTCAACGAGGACGTCAATTTCAAAGGGTGCGGGTGGTTTGTTAGGGGCCTAACTCTTTGCATCGGGCATGGCACGGTTATGGAAAGGATTGGGGCGTGATGGCATTGCCATTGGCCTATGCAGGAGCAAAACGATCATGCGGGACAATGGACGAGAAACATTGTCAGGGAAACAAGTATTGGCCAAGGTCATGGGACAGGCAAGACAAGTTTAGCAAAGGCTTGATGAGGCAGTGTGGGCAAGTTGAGGCAGCATGGCACGACTTGCGCGCCAAAATCAGAGGTAAGGGCGATCGGATTGTGGGAGCGCCAAGTACAAGATAAGCTAAATCAAGATGATGCGAAATGATGGCAAAGGGTTTGAATAGCTAAGGCAAATCTATGTGAGACAAAATACAAGCAATGGCACGGGTGAAACAAGTGTTGACAAAGACAAGGCAAAAATGCGACTAAGGCAATGTGCGGGCGACAAGAGAGTCGGACGTGTGCGGCAAAATCATGGGCAGCAGGTTGCGGACAAGGCATTGGCGTGGAGCAATGTCAAAATCAGCCAAGGCTGGGTGCAATGCCAGTCTTGGGCGTGCAATAGGGGGCCAAGAAAAGGGGCACATACAGTACACTTTCCAAAAGTAGTTGTATTTTTGTAATGACTTATATCCATGTCTATTTAATGCTTGAATGTAATATCATTTCATGTGGAAAATAGCCTAAGTAGTTGGGGATGTCAACTACAAGTTAGGACAGATTTAGCAAAGCTGTGTGCAAGGCAGATTTCAGTAGAAGGTTGGACCAGTGCTCCACCAGAGAGCTAAGTGCTCCACAAAACAGGGCCAAGTGCTCCACAATACATGCTGATGAGGACCATTTCGTGGGTAATTCCCCATTAAATGGTTAAGTGCTGATTTAGTGGTTGAAGTGGGACAAGCACAATGAATTGGCCCTTTGTAAGTTGTCCCTTGAAATCTTCCAATGGAATTAAAAAAGAGAGAAGCAAGAAGAGGGTCTTCAAAGAAGAAGAGTGTCTTCAAAGAAGAAGAGTGTCTTCAAAAGGAAGTTAAGTTGTGAGACTTCCAAGTGGGAAACAAGAAAGAAACGTGATGGTTTCTATGTGCTTCAAAAGGGGGCTAAGGCTGAGCAATGGGCAGGTCTTAGTTTGCAAGATCGACTTGTGATCTTTTCTAGATGAAGTGTGCTGTGAACGACTTATGTCCATAGTAAAGTAGGAAACAAGAAAGAAACGTGAGGGTTTCTGAGTGTTTCAAAAGTGGGCTAAGGCCAGGCATTATGATCTTGGTTGGTCAAAGTGGGCTATGAATGACTTGTGTTCATAGCAAAGTGAGGGTTCCTTTGTATATTTTGAAATTAATACAAAGGTTAGGATCTTCACCTCAAGCTGTAGACTTTCCCTTAAGAAGATCATGAGTGTTTTGAGAGATTATGAAGGCATATCTGGGAAGAAAATTAACAGCGACCAGAGCCATTTCATGACTTCTTCCAATGTCTTCCACTACAATGTCAGCAAAATTCAGCAGGTCATAGGATTCACGAGAAAGGAATATGCAATTACCTACTTAGGATGCCCCTGTACACGTGAAGGAAAAAAACCATATACTTCAATGGGATCATTTCTTAAGTCATCAATAGAATCAAGGGATGGCAGGAAAGACAACTTTCATATAT
Organism: Nicotiana otophora; assembly: GCA_000715115.1. Lineage (NCBI taxonomy): Eukaryota > Viridiplantae > Streptophyta > Magnoliopsida > Solanales > Solanaceae > Nicotiana > Nicotiana otophora. The sequence goes on along the minus strand of AWOL01S0105834.1, from coordinate 11,911 downwards.
GGGGAGGGTAACACTTATAAAAAATGTCTTACATTCTATGCCCATTCACCTACTCTCAGCACTCTCCCCTCCTAAAACATTCATGAAGAATATTGAAAGAGTAACAACTAACCTTTTCTGGGGTATGGAGAAAGATAGAAAGAAGTATCGTTGGGCTAAAATGTCTTATCCTTTAAAGGAATAAGGCATTAGAGTTAAATCTATTGAAGATATATGCAAAGATATGGAGTTCAAACAATGGTGAAACTTTAGGACTAAACAATACTTGTGGAGTAATTTTGTCATGGCAAAGAACTGCCAGAGATTCCATCCAATCTCTACGAAATGGGACACTGGAGAATCTCAAGCATGGAAGAAAATAATGGTCAACAAAAAGGAGGTAGAACAACACATTTACTGGAGATTGCACTCAGGCAACTCAAGCTTTTGGCGGGACACCTGATTAGGCACAGGTTCACTTCCAACCAGTAGAATTGAAGGAGGAAGATCAGGCAAAGTCACTGTCTCTCATTTCTCGGATCAGGCCAGTGGAATCGGCAGAAATTCAATGTAATTGCCCCAACACACAAAATTTCCCAAGTCCTTCAAACTCCTATCCATTATGATCCACAGATCACTGATAAAACTATTTGGTTTCCGAATGCTTCTAGTAATATCACATGTGCCTCTGCATGGGTAATGATTAGAGATAAGAAACCGATCATGTTTTCCAACAAGAAGACCTGGCACAAAAATATTCCATTCAAATGATCATTTTGTCTATGGAGAGCTCTCAGAAAAAAGCTTCCAACTGATGACACTGTTGTTTCATTTGGTAATCCCATTGTTACTAGATGTGTGTGTTGCATTCAAGCTCAAGCAAAGTCAATTGATCACATCTTTAGCAGAGGTTTCGTTGCTAGAGATATTTGGAGAAAATTTGCAGGCATCACAGGTAAGCACACTAAAGATCTGCCTCTCATGATTCTTCTGACGAAGTGGTAGCTTCACAAGATTAACAATAAAGTACAACAATTACTATTGGACACTATTCCCATCATCATATACTGGAACCTTTGGAAACACATATGCAGTGCTAAGTATGGAGGCAGAACTCTCTCCATAGTCATAATTCTTTTTTCTATTAACTCTGACATTCACCTTCTCCTAAGAGCTAACTAACCCCACATTAATTGGCCAAACTAGATTGAAATCTACCCTATGATGGAAGAAATGAAACACATTACTACCATTGTTCAGGTAATGTGGAAGAAACCCGAAACCAACGTTGTAAAGGTGAATAGTGATGATAGTGCACTTACAAACCCATGGAATGTTTAAGCAGAGGTCATTGTGAGAGATCATCAGGATAATTTCATTCATGCCGTAGCATGTTAACTTGGTGAAAGAACTAATAACCTAGCAAAAACAGAACCAACTATTATTGGTGTTCAGTAGTGCTTGGACAATGGCTACGCCAAAGTTCATTTCAAAGTTGATTCATCATTGCTTGTTCATTGTGTCAAAAACATTGTAGAGCCACCATGGACCATAGATATTGTCACTACCCCAATCTCCCTCCGTAGGATGTCATGATGACACCTAGTCTCTAAGACTAGGTAAGCCTAACATATATGAAGGAATAACAGAAATAATGAAAGAACTTCAATCTAAACCAACCAGCTATCATAAAATAATTTCACAACACAACTGACAATAACTCCTAAATTCTGGTCAGACTGAGTCATAAGCTCTACACGAGTATACAGAAACATCACTAATACATCAATATCTATACTAAGAGTACGCAATAGAAACTAAGACAGAGGGTGACTCCATGGCCTGTGAACGGCGGCAGGTATACCTTGAAGTGTCTGATCCAAAGCTCAACTCATGGATGCCTAGCCTGGTATGAAGTACATGGATCTGCACAAATGATATGTAGAGGTGTAGTATGAGTACACCACAACAGTACCCAGTAAGTATCAAGCCTAACCTCGGTAGAGTAGTGACGAGGTCAGGTCAAGACACCTACTGGAATAAATAACGAACCTGAACATGTGTGGTACAATACAATAATGGAAACAAGGAAATAATACAATAAAGAAATACAACAAGACAAGCTACACATACATTAAGGCAATGAAGGCATCAAGGGAAGAACACATAATAAGAATACCAAAGAAATAGTGCAGACAGAACACAGGTGATGTAAATGAAAGGCAACAACAAGAATCACGTCCGAGGGACCGCCGCGTATATTTCATTTCACAAACACAGTCACAATCTTTTCTTATATTACCGTGGGAGCCTTACATTTAGTTTTAGCCCACCTTATCACCCCGAGTGGCTTCAAGTAGTTCCCCTGCTAGCAACAGACGTATCAAGCCCACCTTATCTGATCGCATGCGTAACAACCCATATCCTTATACCATCGCATGCGTATCAATATCACAACATATCACAACTCGCACCTCAAGTGCCCAGATACCACAACTTGCCAAACGAATCAACAATAACAATGTTTCTACAATAAATAGCCCGTGACTCAACCAAAATGTATACAAGAGTCCCAACAATAACAACTGAAAGTGAATAGCTCAACAAGAATGGTATTTTAACAATTTACAACTTTTCCTCAATGCGATCACGACTTTTACAACTTCAATACCAAAACTCAACAATAAGGTATTTCTAGAAACAACAACTTCAAGTAAGGTAACTCAACAGTCAAACAATCAACCAGACAATAAGGAAACAGTAATTGCAACTAAGCATGTAAGGGAAATTAACAAGTAAGAGATGGGCAATTAACAATGTCAAATAAAGAATGTAAGGATAAGTCAATTATGAAGGATATAACACGTTATGGCAATACGATTAAAGGCATGAAAAGAAGCTACATAGCCTAAGTCGGTCAATTACAATATATAGCATGTGTACCCACTCGTCACCTTGCGTACCCAACTTTCACGTACCACAATTAACACAGAACAATACCAATCCTAAGAGGTAATTCCCCCAAATTTTCCATGAATATCCAACTCTGAACTGCCCGAATCTAGCCAAAATAACTTTATACCATATGTACAAACCGTAGGAAACTATTCTGGATAATAAAGTTGCAATTTTTAAAAAATAAAAAAAACACAGCTCAAAACGTCAACCCTGGGCTCGCGTCTCGGAACCTAACCAAACATACAAAATACGAACACCCTTTCTAAAGGGTCCAACCACACTAAAATTACTCAATTCTGACCTCAAATCGACCTTCAAATACTCAAAATATAGTTTATGAAGTATTCACAAATTTTCCCACTTTTTCCAACTCAAAACACTAATTAAATGATAAAAACAATGATGGATTCAGGTATAGTAGCCAAATCTGAGTTAGAACCACTTACCCCGATCAACTCTTTAAACATCTCTCTCAAAATCGCCCAAAACCGAGCTCTCTAGCTCAAAATGTGGATAATGAAATAAAACGCTTGATTTGCCCCTTTTCTACCCAGTGATTTTGCTTTTGCAAACATACAGCCGCTTCTGCAGCTCCGTACCTGTAGAAAATCTATCGCAGGTGCGGCTTCCACTTAAGCCACTAACTCCCTTCTGCGGTCACCAACCGCTTCTGCGGTTACGCTTTTGCTGAGCATTGACCGCTTCTGCGAGCTCGCTTGTGCACCTGCGGTCCATAGCCAAAGGCCCAAATTCCGCATCTGCAGTGCGTAACCCTTCCCCGTGCTGGCCCTCTTCGCTTTTGCGATAAGACCCTCACACATGCGTATCCGCACCTACGGCCAATCCCACCGCAGGTGTGATGACACTAGACTTCAGCAACCTCCAGCAATAAACAAGTCCAAAAATGATCCCAATTTCAATCCGATTCACACCCGGGCCCCCCGGATCCCTTTCGAACATACCTGTAAGTTCCAAAACACATAGAGAACCTATTCGAGGCCTATAATCCCATCAAAAAACATCGATTCGATGAATAGGAACCCAATTCACACGCCTATTTAAACCATGAACATCCAACTTCCAAAACTAATGTCGATTCATACCAAACCAACTGCAATTGACATCAAATTTTGCACACAAGTGATAAATGACACAACAGACCTATTCCAACTTTTGGAATTGGAATCTAACCCCGATATCAATAAAGTCAAATCTCGGTCAAACTTCTCAACCTTCCAAACCTTCAATTTTCTAACTTTCGCGAATTCATGCCAAAATAACCTACGGGCCTCTAAATATATATCCGTACATGCTCCTAAGTCTAAATTCACCATACAAAGATACCGGAACCGTCAAACCTCCATTCCAAAGTTGTCTACTTAAAATTCAAACTCCGGTCATCTCTTTCAACTTAAGCTTCCAACTATGGGACTAAGTGTCCCATTTCACTCCGAAACTCACCCGAAAATAAAACCCATCACCCTTGGATAAGATAAATCCTTGTCTAATTGGATTGAGATGCAATCTAAAACACGGGACGAATCACCATGATACTTCCGAAGCATAGAAATATGGAACACCGGATGAACTACAGATAGACTATGTGGCAATGCAAGCTTGTAGGCCACCTCTCCCACTCTCTCAAGGATCTCAAATGGTCTGATATACCTAGGGCTCAACTTTCCTTTTTTCCCGAACCTCATCACACCTTTCATGGGTGAAACCCACAGAAAGACTCGCTCTCCAACCATAAATGCAATATTACGAACCTTCCGATCCGCATAACTCTTCTATCTAGATTGTTGTACGAAGCTGATCCTCGGTCAACTTGACTTTCTCCAAGGCATCTCGAACCAAATCCGTGCCTAATAGGTTAGCCTCTCCCGACTCAAACTAACCAACTAGAGAACGACACTGTCTCCCATATAGGGCCTCAAAAGGAGCCATCTAAATACTTGATTGGTAGTTGTTGTTGTAGGAAAACTCCGCAAGTGGCAAGAACTGATACCAAGAACCCCCCAACTCGATAACACAGGCACAAAGCATATCCTACAATATTTGAATGGTGCGCTTTGACTGTCCATCCGTCTGCTGGTGGAATGTTGTACTCAACTTAACCCGTGTGTCTAACTCACTTTTGTACGGCTCTCCAGAAGCACAGCGTAAACTGCATGCCTCGGTTAGAGATGATGGATACTGGCACGCCATGAAGTTGGACAATCTCGCGGATATAGAGCTGAGCCAGCTGCTATAAAGAATACGTAGTCACCACCAGAATGAAATGAGATGACTTGGTCAACCTATCCATAATCACCCGTACAATGTCAAATTTCTTTTGAGTCCGTGGGAGCCCAACAACAAAATCCATGGTAACACGCTCCCATTTCCATTCGGGAATCTCAAGTCTATGAAGCAAACTTCCTGACCTCTAGTGCTCATACTTCACCTGCAAACTTCCTGGTGCATGACCTCCTGAAGAACCAACTTACATAACCCATTCACATTGGGTACACATAATCGGCCCTGCATCCGCAACACAGAGTAATCTCCTATAGAAACGTCCTTGGCATCATCGTGTTGTACCGTGACCTTAAGGACAAGAAAATAGGGTAGGTCATATTGATGCTCTTTGATGCGATCATATAAAGAAGACCAAGAAACCACATAATCCAGAACTCGACTGGGCTCCGAAACATCCAATCTAGCAAACTGGTTGGCCAAGGCCTAAACATCCAATGCTAATAGCCTCTCTATTACCGGTAGATTTTCTAAATTACTCGAGCTCTCCGCCTTTCGCCTCATGGAATAGGCCACCATATTGGCCTTCCCAAGATGATATAGAATAGTGATATCATAGTCCTTAAGCAACTCTAACCATCTACGCTACCACGAGTTAAGATCCTTCTGTTTGAACAGACGTTGTAGACTCCGGTGGTCGGTATAGACATTACAAGGGACACCGTACAAATAGTGCTGCCAAATCTTCAAGGCATGAACAATAGCTGCCAATTCCAAGTCATGGACATGATAATTCTTCTCATGAACCTTCAGCTTCCTAGACGCGTAGGCAATCATCCTACCATATTGCATCAACACCGCACCAAGGCTAATACATGATGCATGACAATACACAGTATAAGACCCGAAAATTGTAGGCAACACCAACACTGGGGCTATAGTCAAAGAAGTCTTGAGAATGTGAAAGCACTCCTCACACTCCTCGGACCATCTCAAAGGAGCACCCTTCTAGGTCAATCTGGTCATAGGTGCTACAATAGATGAGAAACCCTCTATGAAATGACAATAATACCTGGACAAACCAATAAAACTCCGGATCACAGTAACTGAAGATCGTTTGGGCTAACTCAACTGCTTCATTCTTCTTAGGATCTACCTTTATCCCCTCACTCGACACCGCATGACCCAAATATGCCACAGAATCATACCGGAATTCACACTAAGAGAATTTTGCGTACAACTTCTTTTCTTTCAAGGTCTGGAGCACAAATCCTCAAATGCTGCTCATGATCCCCCCGACTACGAGAGTACACTAAGAGGTCTTCAATAAACACAATGATGAATAAATCAAGATAGCATTGGAATACATTGTTCATCAAGTACATGAATGCTATTGGGGCGTTGGTCAACCCAAATGACATCACTAGGAACTCATAGTGACCATATCGAGTCCTGAAAGCAGTCTTTGAGAGATCCGGATCCCCAAACATACGGACGCGTGGCTGGCACCCGGTGCCATACAGGCTTGAGCGAACCACTCTGTAACTTATTTTTTCTTCCGCAACTATCATGGGCCAACATGGCCACAACTCGTAATGTATAACTATAAGTGGGCAGCCGTTGTATCAATGAAGCATCGTTCTTAAAAGATGAATACATACGGGTCTTCAAGGCCTCAGACATACTGTAAAAAATGAACCTCTGTCTACAAAGCCTCTAAGATTATTCGACATCAAATGGGAAAGGGCCCCTGCCTAACCATAAGTCCATAGCAAAACTCTGACATGGTGTCTTATAGACTCAGTTGCACTCCGAATGAAGAGTAGTCTTACCGATCCTTCGTTAAATGCCAACCTCGTCTACTATGAGGGCTCGTCAAACTGATTACCTATACATGCAGGCATGAATGTAAAGTCCACAACAGAAAGAACGTCATTACGAATAATGTACCGAGTATGTAAGGCGGAACTGAAACATAACAATAAGTCAACATTAATTAAAGACATATAAGAATCAACCCGAATCTCTATGGTGCCACCATATATGCATTCTAATTATACTTATATATATATAATGCTTCTCTTTGAAACTATTATCCATATCGTAACATGACTACCCAACTGATCAGTGGTAACTGCCCGACCGGCCATAGCTCGGCGATAAATGTATTACTGCCCAACTGGTGGTAACTACCTGACCGGCCGTAGCACGATGGTAAATACATGACTGTCCAACCGGCCGTAGCACGGTGGTAAATTAAAATGCATGACTGACCAACCAGCTGTAGCTCAGTGATAAAATGAAGAGACATGTAACACTACGTTATGAGCATTAATATCTTTATCGTATGCCTCAAAAGAGACTTAGAAACATACTTAGACATGCTTTGTATTACAATTAATAGGAATGAATAACACACATCCTTAACTACTAATAGTAGAACCATTATAGAATAATATTACGTTTATGTATCGTTACTTGGATCATGCCAAATGAAGGAAGGATTAGCCTTAATATACCTCAAATCCATCTTTGGATGACTTCGCGTTGCTGCTATAAATGGAAAGAGAATGCTACTGCTATGTTGGAAAGGAAACAATGTTGCTACTGTATCTCAAATCATAACATATTGAGTTGAATAGAAGAAGATCCAATTAAAAGGTGATGCCTCCATAAACTCACATTTCCACTAGCTAGTACTAAGTACTGCATATGCATCCCTTAAGCCCTCCATCTCCTAAAGTGAAATAAGATACATATGTATATATATCACTTCCTCCTTCTTACACGTGAGATCCCCCCCCCCAACTATTTCCTTAATTGATGATATATGGTCATTTAATAAAATATAACAATAACATATATGAGATGATAACCCCTCTTATATGTACTCATATGGTTATTTGACTCCTCTAACAATTTTATTAATATAATAATATATGGATGTCTAATTGAAAAGACACTATCATGTGAACTAGCATGGATAATATCAAGAAATCTTAGAGATCTTTTCCTCATCCTAAAGTACTACTATTAAAATATTAAAAAATTAATAATCATGGTACCATATAAAATTAATACATACACAATTATTTCATTAAAACATACATGTAAAAGAATACATATATTTTATCAACTTCTAATTTTGCTAATCTCGTATAAAGAGTACAAATTTTCGTACGCTTAATTCTTAAAATGGTAAAAACATAACCTTCCTTTCTTGTAAGAAAATAACTTCTATCTTTACAATAAAGAAAATCTCATAAATTTTCTCATATTATGTGTATAATTTAATGCATATTCAGAAGTAGTAATATTAATAACTTTATAAAATTATATTTTTCAAACTTTTTACAAAAAATGTTCCACTCAAAATAAATACCATATCAAAATGTATCTAACGGTATCAAGGTTTACGACGAAACTTTAACGTACAAAAATGTGGGATATAACATCCCATTTCCGAGCTTTCATCAATTTATTTATGGTGTACTCTCACGTAAGATATATATGGGGTGTAATATAGTCAAAATTTGGGAACTGTTGGTGTGTGTATAGCAGGTGAGTCACACTGGTTTCCAATGGCGGGTTTGGACCCTCATTCTAGGATGAATGATATTAAGTGGAGGAGGATGTAAGGCCCCGTAGAATTTCACCTAAAACCCTGGGTTTCGTGATGCCAAGATAGACTTGTGTGTTGATGATTGTAGATATTATTCGCAACGAGCTTGATAGGCAAGTTCAAAAGTTGAGGAATAAAGAAATTGCCTCCGTGAAAGTGTTATGGCGAAGACAACAAGTCGAAGAGGCCACCTGTGAAGCCAAGGAAGATATGAAGAAGAAGTACCCTCAATTGTTTGAATAGCTATGTAATCGATTCTATGAAATTGTTCCGTGTGAATTTTGTATCATTTGATGTTAAGGGTGTTCCTCTTTGGTAATATACTGCTCGTGAAGGCCACGGTTGGCGTTGTTTTTATTTTATTTTGTGTCATTGGTTCATATATATGTTGTTAGGGGAGTTAGTCAAAATTTGGGTACTGTTCGTATGTGTAATAGCAGCTGAGTCATATTGGTTTCTAATGGCAGATTTGGACCCTCATTCGAGCACGAATGATCTTAAGTGAGGGCGGATGTAAGGCTCTGTAAATTTTCACCTAAAACCCGGGGTTTCGTGACGCCAAGATAGACTTATACATTGATGATTGTAGAGATTATTCGTGTCAAGCGTGATAGGCAAGGTTGAAATTTGAGGAACAACGAAATTTCATCAGTGAAACTGTTACGCCGAAGCCAACAAGTTGAAGAGGCCACCTGGGAAACCGAGGAAGAGATGAAGAAGAAGTACCCTCATTTGTTTGAATAGCTATGTAATCGATTCTATGAAATTGTTCCCTGTGAATTATTTATCATTTGTACAGTTGATGTTAAGGGTGTTCCTTTTTTTGTAATATACTGCTCGTGAGGCCACGGTTGACATTGTGTTTATGTTATGTTGCATCGTTGGTTCATGTATATGTTGTTAGGACTGGTTTTAGGATTCTCTGGAAGATGGATAGGCCCTATTACAGGGGAGACTCTGGCATAAATTTTGGAAATTTAGGGAGTTAGTCAAAATTTGGAAATTGATGGTGTGTGAAGTAACAGGTGAGCCACATTGGTTTCTAATGAGGGATTTGGACCCTTATTCGAGGACGAATGATCTTATCTGGGGGAGGATGCAAGGCCCCATAAGATTTCACCTAAAACACGGGGTTTCGTGATGCCAAGATAGAATTATGTGTGTATGATTGTAGAGATTCTTTGCGGCGAGCTTGATAGGCATGTTCAAAAGTTGAGGAACAAAGTAATTACCTCCGTGAAAGTGTTATGCTGAAGCCAACAAGTCGAAGAGGCCACCTGGGAAGAACAGGAAGAGACGAAGAAGAAGTACCCTCATTTGTTTTAATAGCTATGTAATCGGTTCTATGAAATTGTTCCCTGTGAATTATGTATCATTAGTACAGTTGATGTTAAAGGTGTTCCTTTTTGGTAATATACTACTCGTGAAACCACGGTTGGCATTATTTTTATGTTATGTTGTGTCGTTGGTTTATGTATATGTTGTTAGGACTATTTTGGGATTCTCTAACAGGCGGAGAGGCCCAATTAGAGGGGAGACTCTGACGAAATGTTTGGAAATTTAGGGAGTTAGACAAAATTTGGGAACTATTGGTGTGTGTAATAGCAGTTGAGTCACATTGATTTCTAATGGCGGATTTGGACCCTCATTTGAGGACGAATGATCTTATCTGAGGGGGGATGTAAGGCCCCACAAAATTTCACCTAAAATCCGGGGTTTCGTGATGCCAATATAGAATTATGTGTTGATGATTGTAGAGATTCTTTGTGGCGAGCTTGATAGGAAGTTCGAAAGTTGAGGAACAAAGAAATTGCCTTCGTGAAAGTGCTATGGTGAGCCAAACAAGTCAAAGAGGCCACCTGCGAAGCCAAGGAAGAGATGAAGAAGAAGTACCCTCGTTTGTTTGAATAGCTATGTAATAGATTCTATGAAATTGTTCCCTATTAATTATGTATCATTTGTATAGTTGGTGTTAAAGGTGTTCCTTTTAGGTAATATACTGCTCGTGATGTCACAGTTGGCATTATTTTTATGTTTTTTATGTTATGTTGCGTCGTTGGTTAATGTATCTGTTGTTAGGACTAGTTTTGGGATTCTCTGGCAGGTGGATAGGACCAATTACTGGGGAGACTCTGATGAATGTTTTGGAAATTTAGGGAGTTAGTAAAAATTTAGGAACTGTTGGTGTGTGTAATAGTAGGTGAGTCACATTGGTTTCAAATAGCAGATTTTGACACTCATTCAAGGATGAATGATCTTAAGTGGAGGAGGATGTAATATCCCGTAAAATGTCACCTAAAACCCGGGGTATCTTGATACCAAGATAGACGTATGTGTTGTTGATTATAGAGATTCTTCGTGGCGAGCTTGATAGGCATGTTCGAAATTTGAGGAAAAAATAAATTGCCTCCTTTAAAGTGTTATGGCGAAGCCAACAAGTCGAAGAGGCCACCTCGGAAGCCGAGGAAGATATGAATAAGAAGTACCCTCATTTATTTGAATAGCTATGTAATAGATTCTATGAAATTGTTCCCTATTAATTATATATCATTTGTATAGTTTATGTTAAAGGTGTTCTTTTTTGGTAATATACTGCTCGTGATGCAACAATTGGCATTATGTTTATGTTATGTTGCGTCGTTGGTTAATGTAAATGTTGTTAGGACTGGTTTTGGGATTTTCTGGCAGGTAGACATGCCCAATTACAGGGGAGACTCTGGCAAAACTTTTGGAAATTTAGGGAGTTAGACAAAATTTGGTAACTGTTGGTGTGTGTAATAGTAGCTGAATCACATTGGTTTCTAATGGCGGATTTGGACCCTCATTCGAAGACGAATGATCTTAAGTGGGGGAGGATGTAAGGCCCCATACAATTTCACCTAAAACTTGGGGTTTCGTGATGCCAAGATAGACTTATGAGTTGATAATTGTTGAGATTCTTCGCGGCGAGCTTGATAGGCAAGTTCGAAAGTTGAGGAACAATGAAATTTGCTTCTGTGGAAGTGTTATGGCAAAGCCAACAAGTCGAAGAAGCCACCTAGGAAGCCGAGGAAGATTGTCACGCCCCGAACCTAGGAGCGAGACCAGCACCCGGTGCCTCACCTAACCTGGCGT
>AWOL01S0105806.1:2540-14779 GCA_000715115.1 Nicotiana otophora | reverse complement strand
AAGTTTGTAAAGTCGAATGATCAACTAGCAGATATTTTCACTAAGTCTCTTACTGGTTCTCGTATTAGTTACATGTGTAACAAGCTCGGTACATATGATGTGTATGCACCGGCTTGAGGGGGAGTATTAGTTTACAGATATGTATAGTGTAGTCTTGTCCCACATTGGAAGAGGAGTAATATCTCCTTGTAGTGTATAGCTATAAATAGGGACCTCTTGTATTGTATTTATTATCTAATATCAATAACATATTTTCTCCCGCGCCTTCTCACACTTCCAAAGGTGAAAGAAGAAAGGACAAAGGTATTAGGACAAGACTGCTCTACCTGCTGCTCCATCTCTCTTTATTTTCTCAGTTCTCCCTTTTTCCTGTTTTGCTTTGTGTAGTAGTGCATGGTTAGCTTATTCATCATTGATTGTAGGCTCCTTGATGATCATATCGTCCATGTTGCCAAATCGATAGTTTTTGTACCAGTGCTCAATCTTATCAATCCATGTTACATGAATAAGTAGTATGCTATCTTATGACACATTGATAATCTAGGTATCAAGAAATCCAGTGCAGGTGTCAATATATCCGTGGACTTCTTGTAACACGAGTGTGAAAATAGAAAAGAAGCTTCTCATTAACTTGGTAAGTAAATATTGAAGATAGAATATGCTAAGGTATCCTATAGAATATTGGTTATCATAAAAAGGTAGCCTATAGAATATTCTATAAAATTTTCCTTATTCATGTGCAATGAATCTAGACATGGATGACTCTAGACACATATTCACTTGATATTCTAATAACGTGTTGACCATTGATTAATTTAAGTGGTTCATGGTGCTTTCTCTAGGTGATGCAAAACAACTGAATATTTGATTCTTGCTTGTCCCAGGTAGATCTGGCGCATTTTCCTGCGTCCACATAGGTTTGGAAGGAGCAAAAGTTATCAGGACACCAGGTGGTGGAGAATCTACTGCTTTCTTGCGATCGGTTGCTCCAACTGCAAATAAGCACATGAGAGTTCCTGGTAATTCATAGCTTCAAGAGAGATAATAGCCGTGGCGGAAATGGCACTTGGCATCATCAATCTTGGAGAGCATTTTGTGAAGATCCAAATGGTCTTCAACTTTTGTGCAGATTCAAATAGACTTCAACTGCCATGTATGTGGCAACCTGAATAACTACGGTAAGGAGTAGAGTCTTCTGTTCAAGGGCACATTCCTCCCCATATCTTGTGCCCTTGTCAAGCAGGAATGGTGGCACCGTGGCACCTGCGTAGCAGGTATAAGAGTTGCTTGTTAGAGGACTTCTCCAAGTACAGAGAACAAAGCAAACCCCAACACTGCTCGGGCCAATACCGCGGTTAGATGAAGTTTATTAAGAGTTGAAGCCTATGGTGGAGCTAGTGTGTTGGTTACGGGTACGGCCACACCCAATAACTTTGGTCCAAACTTGTATTTGTCTTGTGAAATTGATTGAATATGTAAACAATTATTAATTTTGAAGGTTACTTAAAAGAACTAGAATTCCAAATCCATAAGTTTTAAAATCCTGGCTCCGCCTCTGGTTGAAGCAACAATGGTTATGTGCTTATTTGTATGAGGCACCTCTCTATTTCCCCATTTTTTTCAGCAAACCTCCAGGTGTGCAGGTGGGGTTGGAGCTGGTGAAAGAGCTGAGGCAGTGATCATGTGCTTGATTTGCTAGTTTGTTACATTTCTCTTGTTTCTTATGTGGAAAACAGTTTGGACGAATAGACTGTTATTGGCATTAGGTAAATGTATTGGCTTGACTCTGTCGTTTGCTTTTTGTTTATTTGTGAATTGGTTTATTCAATATCTGCTTCTTTCATAAGAATGAAAATGCGATTAGAAGGGAGACATTTCAGGATAGTATGTTGGCTAAGCTGGCAATCATAACTCTAAGGGGTAGTTTGGTTTGAAGACAAGTTACACTGTGATTAGTTATGTTGGAATTATTTGATATGTTGTATTAATTCTGTGATTATCAATTTTACTGTTTTTTTCTGAGTTAACTTATCTTGGATTTATTATTTCACCCTCTGACATGTATAAATTATCCCGGTACTAATTTTTAATCCGGAGATAATTTATCCCAAGATTAATAACCAAACAAAGGAATAGGGTGATACTGAATTCTTAGGGGTACTAAATGACCCCTAAGAAATGAGAATGTATTTTGTCAATGCTAATTGGAAGTAGCCATCGGCCAGGTCTTGGATAGATGTCAAGCGAGCTTTGAACTGCTTTATTCGGTCTTCAGCCTGCCTACGAAGCTGTTGAAAGAGAAGAAAAGTTTATTGTTGTTGTAATTTAATAGGCCAATATTTGTTTGACGTTTAAAAGAATATTCAAGTTGAGTTGTGCTTGTACATAAACTTCACTTAGAAATAAAAGTTCTGAAGATTTGTAAGTGAATCTCGTTATTTATAATACTTCTCAAATATGATTTTCATTTTTGTCCCAGTATTTTAAACACTGAAGTTTAATATTTGCAAACTGATGGTCTAGCCAGTATTCCGCAAGAGGAATTTATATAGTATACAACCTTTTTAACACTTATTTAAATTTTCAACAACTACTTTCACAAAATTATATAAAATACAGTTTATTTTAAAATTTATAATGTTTTATGTCCCTAATATATCTCTTCTAACATTCTCTCGCCTAAAATGTACCCTAACATATCTCTTAAGATTTTCTCTCACCTAAAAGTATCTATCATATCAATTTTCCCCCAATTTCTCCATTAATATATTGTATAATGCATATTTTCTTATACAAAATTGTATATTTTATATAATTAAAATATATAATAATATGTTGTATAATATATTTAATATATGGTATATAATGTTCGAACTATATAAAATATTACTTATACACTTATATAATATTATCTTTATATAATATATGTGTGTGTGTGTGTATATATATATATATATATATATATATATATATATATATATTTTTCTCACACACATATTTCATTATTTCTTCACTAAATATATAGAACAATGAGTTGTATAATTCAATATACTATAAGTTTTAAGAAAAGTTCAATGGTATATGCTTTAAGTAACATTAAGTTATCTTTTTTGAACTTTCAAAAAATGAGGAGTATTATGGCAAAGAGCAAGAGAGTTATATCTGGACAAATTACTCTCTGAATGAGGTAGAGTTTAATGAAGAAAGAGAATAAATATGTTACAAGTTCCAGTAAGATTACCCCTACTGCTTTGGATGGAAGTTATCCGTATGCGTTAATTTTGGTTATGCCCAATTATATAGGGATTCTCCCTACTTTTCAGCTTTTCATTATTGAAATAATTTGACGTGTAACTTGTTTAGTTGTACATTATGTAATATCTAATTTGGTTGTAATATATATAATTAACTTTTGTAGATATTGTGTTTATGAAAATTTCCCTATTTGCAAATATTGAACTTTAGTTTATACAAATACTGAAGTAGTATATGGCAACCGATTAGTCTCTCTCATCACTTATATTTTAATAAACTTGCCGTTTGACTTGAAAGCTATATCATGACTATATGCAACTTCTTAATGGGAAAAAGAATCAGAACTAACCTAGTTTACAACTGTTAATTGAAAATTAGTTACAGTTTTAAAACTAATTAAAATTTAACTAATTTTTCATATAAAAATAAAAGTTCAACGAAAACAACCGTTAAAAATCTGGAATACAACAACAACAACATACCCAGTATTATCCCACACCCGTGAGGTCTGGGGAGGGTAGTGTACGCAGACCTTACCCTTACCTTGTGAGGATAGAGAGATTGTTTCTAATAGACCATCGGCTCAGGAAAGTATAAGCACCACATTAATGAAAATATAGACAAGAAAGGACAGTAACAAAAAGCCATATAAAAGAAGAATAAAACAACAAGATAGTAAAGTATTGGAATTCTAGCATAATATGCTCGAGTTCGAATTTTTTACATATGAGATTCCAACATAATGTGTTGGAATTTCATAATATTCTCGAGTTCCAACATAATATGCTAGAAGTTTATACGCAGGAGCATATTATGTTGGAACTTTCCGTGTTTCGAGTAGGGTATTTTTGTCCAGATTTTATCTCCACGTAAAATAGTGGTTTCAATGACTTTGCAAATATTGGTTATTTTTTAGTTAGTAGTCCGAAAATTGACTGGCCCATGCTATTTTACCTTATTAATCTGTTTAAGGTTTTGGTTAAGACATGTTACATTAAGAAGAGGTAAAATTACATTAAAGAAGCTCTTTATATGAAAATTTGATTATTATTTTGTTTACCCTCAAAATCGGATAACAATTGAATTTGTTACAAAGCGATAAATTAGATTTGAAATTAAAATAAATAATGATAAATTAACCGCAAACCACGTGAGTTGAATGATTTCAACATAAGGAAGCTAGCCACCCTTGAGTTGAATACACTTTTGTTGACACAAAAATATCAAAGAATAAGAACTTGGAGAATGTATTATTTATCAGTATATGTTATAATATCATTAATGAATTGTCAAGTCCTCTTTATATATTGAGGGAGACCTACCCTTTAGGGTATTATTTTATTGTACTATAAAAAATATAGGTCCTTGATTTTGAAGACCGTTGGTTCCCTTTTTGACTAATTCCATGATTTCTGCCATAATAGTTGGTTAATGGCAAGAATCACGGACCCCTGTCGGATGAGTTGGCAGATCTTTCTCTAAACCGTCAGAAACATGAGCGATTACACCTTCGGTAGACTCGAGGGCAAATCTGATAATCTCGATGGCTAGTTTTGATGATGCTTTGGGCCCGATCTTGAATATTATATTTCGCTCTCGGCTGACCATGTTGGATGTCAGATCGAATCTCGGATTTTGATTTTTACCCTATTACAAATGTACCGACCTAGGCCCTCCGTTTCACAAGCTCGATCGAACATCGAGCTCGATTTTACCCGTACATAAATAGTCCTCTCATTTTTCGGAGAGTAGATGACGGAAAACGATATGAGCCTCAAATTCTCATTTCGATATATCATGACATAAGAGAAAAAATACGACGTCAAATCCCCTTGTTTTTCGGAGAGTAAATGATGAGAAATGATATGGGCTCCCGATTCTCACTCCGATAAATCATGACGACAGATTCATGATGTAAGTGATAAGAACAGTTGAAAATGTCCCGTCGATCCAGTCTTCAAGGCATTAAATGGGTGTCAGTTGATTGTCGGCCGCTACAGGAAGGGAACCACCATTTGAGAAAACTATAAATACCCCTTTCATTCATTCATTAGAACTTTTTACATTCAAATATTTGCTCTTGTGTTTTGAGAAAACTTCATCACTCTCATCTACTGATTTTCTGAAAGCTTAAGTTCAAGCTTCTTCCCTTCTGGTTTTCTGAGAGTTCTTATAAGTTATCTCATAATTATACCTTCTCTTCTAGTTCTTCTGAAAATTTACATAAATTATTTCGCTAAGCACGCCTCCTCTTTTACCAACACTTTCTTCTCCATTGTTAATAAAAAAATCAAAATCTATTCCTCAAAAAGAAAACCTTTCTTCCTCGAAACCACCTAAAAATATTATGCCTGCTGCTACTGAGGAACCTATATCGGAACCCCCTCTAAAGTCGTATGTCTCTGCGAGGTGCCCAATCGGGCCAACTTGAAGATCGAGAAAAACCCCTTGGTACCGGGTTGGTGTGAGCCGGTCTCGAGGTACATATGTACGATTACTGCTAGTGTCCTCGATAAGGCCAAAGAGGACTGCAACTGTGAAAATAAGCTCGTAGTGGTCCCTACCCTTGAGGAATCGATCACCACCTACGTGGAGAGTTTTTTTAAGTGTTTACACTTGCCCTTTCACGCTGGGTCCTTTGGACCCAATTATCATACCCTTTTGCAAAAGTTATGAAGTGACGCTCGGGCAGATTCATCCTTTATTTTGGAGGATTATTATTCTGCTTCGTTTATTTGTGAGCAAGCTCGAGGGATATCCATTTAACATCGACCACCTCACGCCCTTTTATAGACCTCGGCTTTACCGAGGGGGATTAATCAAGCTCGCACGTCGAGCCACTAAGGCCTTATTCTCAAGCATCGGCGAGGATCGGAGTTGGGGCTGGTTGGGCCGATTCGTTCGAGTGAGGACCTCTGACTTAATCCCAGCTGCGGATATACCATTTCTTGATAAATGGAACATGAAACATAAGTATAACTTTGTATTCAAGATTTCTTTTATTGCTTTTGTTTTCCCTCCCTTCTCATCGATGTTACGTGATGATGAAGTTGTTGCCCAGATGTCGGATGTCGTTCCTTGACTCAAGGAGTGGATCGAGGGCATTGTGACACAAATACCTTATCCTGAGCGCTTATGGAGTGAGCTCTCGAAGGGCCGATGGGAGGCCCGTAACCATGGTGAGAATGTTTTCTCTAAGTTATATTTGATCTTACTTTCACATCATCGATCTCTGAATCATTTTACTTTCTTTTTGCAGGTTTACCAAAAGATGTCGAAATGAGACCCCCATCAGCCGATGACGAAATATATGTCGATCCCCCTGCTCCAAAGCAGTATAAAGAGAAGAAAATAAGAAAATCTCTGAGTTCCTCGAGCCCTGAAGAGAATAGACTGAGGAAGCGGCTGGCGTGCAAACCTAAGAATGCCACGACCCAAGAACTCTCATCGGACTCCCTCCATCGGTTGAAGGATGAGTCTAAAGAAGAAGAAGATTCTGAATTGGTGACCCACGTGAGAAGCGGTTCCGAACTGCCTCAAGCCATAGAGTTCGTAGAAGAAGCAGTGGCTAAAGTCTCCGAACCAGGGAGGGTCGAGATTATTTTGCCCCGAGATAGGGAGATAAAAAAAAGACTGTGACCGGTACTTCTCGGTCAGAAGGTAATGTGCCTAAGGAGGCGCTTGGGGTGATTGATCTCTCTGGATCGCCTTCGTTTACCGATTTTATGATAAACGAGGCTCAAACGTTGAAAGGTAACCTCGGGGAAGGGGCTCAAGGAGCAGTCGATTCTTTCTACAATTTCTTCGATGACCTGGATTCTATTGCTTCGGAGGATGTCACCAGGTTGGGTGACTTATCAGTACCAAAGAAAATACCGTCCCCGGGAGCTGGCGAGTCTTCTTCAAGCCCAAAAATAGTGAATTAGTTCCCAGTTCCGAGTGTTGATCCTACTCAGAGACGAGCAATTTATATGTCAATTCCGGAGGACGCCAGAGTTCTCTCTTCCCCGGTGGGGATTGCTAGTTACCTTCAGTGCTTGGTGACCTAAGAGGATCAAGCTAGAATGAACGAGGTGGAAGCGCCATGCCTGTTCAACGAAGCTCAACATGCTCTGAATCGGGTAATTTCGAACGTCCCTTCATTATGTACTTAGATCTAATCATGAACAATCGTAACATTTTCCTTTGTGCTTGCAGGCCTCGGTGCTTCATCATGAGGCCTTTCTCCAATATCGGGAGAAGTTCAAGTATCACGAGGCCGTGACTCGGGAGCTTGCTGAGAAGAAGGATTCTTACAAGCTTCTTAGTGAGAAGCTCCAGGTCGAGTTAGAAGCGGCTCGGAAGGAGCATGCTGATCTGGTCGAGCAGGTAAGACGAATATTCGAACTTAGTGAGGATGATTCAGACATATTGGCTAACGACCCGAACCCACAGGTTCAAAATAGACTTGACCAGATCGAGCAGCTCCAGGTGGAGGTGGACACAATGAATGCAGAGGCCGAAGAATGGAAGAAAAATATGGACCGCCTGGCCTCGAAAAAATAGACTACCCAGGCGCAGTTGTCTTCGGCTGTGGTTCAGCTTCGGTCTATAAGGGATAAATACTCAGTGAAGGTCAATACGATCGAGGGACTCCAATCTCAGTTGAACTCGGTTGTTTTTGGTCAAGAGAACCTGGTCAAGGAGCTTGAGGCAACTAAGTTAGAGGTCGTCGTGGCCAAGACCAAGGCCGATGATAAAGTGGCCCAGTTCAAGGCCGATATCGAGGCCATTCAGGAACAAGCAAGAAACATGGTGAAGCATGCGAGGTGGCAATCCCGAAGGGAGTCCATGCTCAAAATTTTGACATATTGGCTGAAATTGAGAATGCCAAGATATGCGAAGCCAAGGCCCGGAAGCTGTCTTATCCCGAAAAGTATTCCGAGAGGTATGAAGAGTTGGTGGGTCCGATAGTGTCGAAGGCCCCGTAGGCGATGATGTAGCCCCCGATAAAGATTAGGCCATTTAGGATCTTTTTGCTTTTTGTACTATCTTTTTGTTGAGGTCGTTCGGTCTTTTGTAAAAAATATGTATTGGGGCTATTCAGCCCTTGTAAAGAATTTTGATATATATATATAAGGCTTGTCCCTTTCACAGCTTTTGAATTTCTCCTTTTATTTGCATTCAAAAGTTTATCGGTGTTACCAAAAATCTTATCCCCAAAACACTTATACTTTTTAGGGTATGATATGCCGAGAGTGTGTTTTCGTAAGCTTTTGTAATCTCGGGTTTTGTTAACCTGGAAATGGACTTAGCCTTCAAATTCGGGCACTGCTAAATAAGCTTTGTGCCATCGGGTTTTGTTAACCCAGAATGGTCATAGACTTTTAACTCGGGCATTGCCAAATAAGCTTTGTGCCCTCGGGTTTTGCTGACTCGGAATGGCCTTAGCCTTCAAATTTGGGCACTGCCAAATAAGCTTTGTGCCCTCGGGTTTCGTTAACCCGGAATGGTCGTAGCCTTTTAATTCGGGCATTGCCAAATAAGCTTTGCTCCCTCGGGTTTTGCTGACCCGGAATGGCCTTAGGCTTTAAATTCGGGGACCGCCAAATAAGCTTTGTGCCCTTGAGTTTTGTTCACCCGGAATGGCTGTAGCCTTTTAATTTAGGCAATGCCTATAGTCCCCGAGTGAAGTGAATATTCGAACTCGGATTAAGGTGGCCCTTGGGCTTGATATCTTTAGGATATCATGTGTAGCAAATTCCTTGAAAATTCAAGAAACGTTTTTTAGGACAAGATGTTTATATGCAAAGAAGAGTCTTCTTTATTATTCTTATGCATAATAGCTGTACATGTATACATGTTTTATGCCAGGGCTCGAGTGATTTGAGCGGGCACGGTTCATTTGACTGTTTGGCCCTTACAATAAATCCTATTGATTGAGGCCCTTCAATCACGAAGTCGAAATGCCTTGTTAAATCCGATATCCGAGGATATTGCCCCTCAGTGTTTGAGGTTGACCAAAGAGAGGCCTCGAATGTTGTTGTAATCATTGTCACCGGTTCGTAGCCGGCCTTCGATTCTAAGTTAGCACGATTTACTTGTTGCCTCGTTAAAACTTGCCGGAAAATCCTTTTGGGATAAAGCCGATTCAAGGTAAAAAGAGTGCAACGCGTGCTTTCAGACCTAGTGTCTCGAATCATCCTTTGTTGGTTACATGTAAGTGTTAGTTTAAAATGTAAATAAAAGAAAGAACTGGACCGCACCTTAACAGTAATATCGCTTTAAGTGAGTTATATTCCAATTTTTTGGTAGTTGCTCACCGTTAATTGTTCCAAGCTTGTAGGATCCTTTCCCGGTGATCTCGATAACTCGGTACAGTCCTTCCCAATTCGGCCCCAATTTCCCTTCGTTCGGGTTTTGGTGGCTTAGTGTGACCTTTCTTAGTGCCAAGTCCCCGGTATTGAAGTGTCAAAGGTTGGTCCTTAGATTGTAATACCTTTCGATCCATTGTTTTTAGGCGGCCAGTCGGACAAGGGTGGCTTCGCGCCTTTCATCTAATAGCTCCAAGCTCGTACTTATAGCTTCGTCGTTTGATTCCTTCATTGCATATCAGAGTCTGATTCTTTGCTCCTCGACCTTGACTGGTATTAAAGCTTTGGTGCCATACACCAAAGAAAATGGGGTGGCCCCGGTACTGGACTTCGAGGTCTTACGGTACCCCCATAGGACCTCAGGTAGCATTTCCTTCCATTTTCCTTTTGCGTCAGTTAACCTCTTTTTAAGGCTTTGGAGTATGGTTTTATTGGTAGATTCAGCTTGTCCATTCCCACTAAGGTGATAGGGAGTGGATAAGATCATTTTGATCTTATGGTCTTCGAGAAACTTACTTACTTTGCCGCCAATAAATTGTTTCCCGTTGTCGCTCACGATCTCGGCCGGTATTCCGAACAGACATCTGATGTGGTCCTAGATAAAATCGATGATTTTTCCTTGGACTTCTCATATACATGTTCTTTCACCCATTTAGAGAAATAGTCAGTCATAAATAAAATGAATTGAGCCTTACCGGGTGCTCGTGGGAGGGGGCCGACGATGTCCATACCCCATTTCATGAAAGGCCATGGTGACAAAACCGAATGCAGCAGCTCCCCAGGTTGATGAATCATCGAAGTGTGTATTTGGCATTCATCACATTTTTGAACGAACTCTTTTGCATCTTTTTCCATGTCGATCCAGTAGTAACCGGCTATGATTATTTTTTGAAACAGTGATTCGGCGCCCAAATGATTTCCACAAGTACCTTCGTGTATTTCCCTTAGAATGTACTCAGTATCCCCCGGTCCTAGACATATTGACAGCGAGCCATCATACGTTCTTCTTAACAAGGTTTCGTCTTTGTACATGTTAAATTGGGATGCCTTCGTACGCAGAGCTCTCGATTCTTTCGGGCTCAAGGGCAATTTTCCGGTCCTGATATATTCCACGTACTTATTCCTCCAGTCCCAAGTTAGGCTCGTCGAGTTAATCTCGACGTGGCCCTCTTCCACTACCGATCTCATGAGTTGGACGACTTCTCCCGGCTTTATTCTTATACTGATCGAGCTGCACTATTTTCTATTCTAATAGATTCCATTTCTCTTGCTTGCACGACTTCCTCTTTGCTTAAAAAAAAGGGGGCAAGTCAAGTAAGTAAGCAGTGATCTGAACCAAAGCACAAGCTTTGAAATAGAAAGAAAGATGTTTTACCCACTCCAGCTCCCTCAAATAGTCCGATTTTTCCTCCACGACGATAAGGGGCTAAAAGATCCTTCTTTTCGCACTATTACGGATATGAAAATAATGGTCAAAATCGGATTTAATTGTCAACTGCCTCTATCGAAAATAGGATTGACTACCGATTCCGAAGGAATTGGAGTTACATCTCTATTCCATTCAAGAGTTCTTATGCGTTTCCACGCCCCTTTGAGACCCCGAAAAATGGAGATTCTATGGGAAATTGAAAACATCGAAGTAAGCTGTGTAATAGGACTCTCAGTTACTGCGCGCGATCGTATACTGAGGTGCTCCCCGCCGTAGACGCAGTATGGTGCTCTTTCTACCACTATGTTAATATAGAGGTGGTTTCAAAATAAATATTTTATCGATATTCGGGGGCGAATATTGACTTTTTCAATCCCTATTTCATTTATAGGGTTAACTCGTCTCTTTATAAAGAGGTTTCCTTTCATCCAAAAATTGACTCCAGTTTTTTACATTATTTTCGTTGCAAAATACTGAATTTCTATCGACGCCATTCCAATTCAAAGAATTAAAATTTAGTGGCTTTGGGGAGTCCATTGCATCAAGAGTATAGAGATTGAAGGGCCAGTATAGAAGCTAGAAGTAGCTAGCCTCTAGTAGCCGGCCTAACCAAAGAAGTCTGCTTTAATAAAGTAGCTCGGGGGAACCTCTTTGTTTACTTCTGGCCTTCCCGAACTCCTACACGGGCAGAGTCAGATCTTGGAGTAAGCTCCTTTCCATGGGCAATCTACTCAAGAGTCCATTGATCAAGAATTTCAATTTTTGGGGAGTATCATGATCGTCCAATAAGAAGGGTTTCCATTACTATACCTTCCCTATTCATTGCGGGTTGTCATTCGGGAAGTCCCTCCGAGGGCGACTCCCATACAATTCTTGCGAGAGCTGGCCACCAAAAGTAACGACCACCAAGATAGGCATAGTAATTCGATCTTTTGATCACCCATTTTTTGAAAACCATTTTTGGGGTTAATACATAGAATCCAATAAGCATATCTTGCGTTGGTACGGAAATGGGATCCCCAATAGCCGGAGACAAAAGATTCATATGAGAAAACAGTCCTCCAGCCTATATTTGTTGAAATTGTTGAACCGGAGAGTCTAGCTAAGGCTAGTGCGCTAGAATTCAAATGTCTTGTTCTATTCTAAGGCTCGGACGTGGAGCTGGCTCTATTAATCGATAAGCAGCGGTTGCTTACCCACGG
>AWOL01S0105799.1:52316-68728 GCA_000715115.1 Nicotiana otophora | reverse complement strand
GGGGGAGGGGGGTTTGTATAGTGTGTTATTATTATTATTATTATTATTATTTATTTTACATATTATAAATAACAAGTGGCCTTTATTAATTTTAAAAATAAAAGACAATGTTTAAAAATAAACATGTGATTTAGGATGAAAGAAGGTCATGTCGGGATTTGTTTAAAAAAAACTCTAAACCCCGAATTTTGCTAAAAAGAAATCCTAAACTCCCGCTCTCTCCTTTCTCCTCTCTCTAGGTGACATGGAGAAGTAGGGCAGCCATTGATTGCACGACCTCTCCCCGGCCTTTGGCTGTGGGAGAGACAATATCTAAGCCTACATATGCTGCCCAAATCATATCCAAAACTCATCTGCAAACTATTACAAAAACAGCATTGAAATCGATCCAATATGTTCATGGAGAAGCAACTTTGAGTTTTACCATTGAGGAACGTCAAGAATTTGCTATGGAAGAAGTATTACATCAGGCAGTAGTCTTTAAACTCTCCGCAGGCACACTAGATCTTAAGGAATTACGAGTTTTGGTTCCAAAACAGCTTGGCGTAAGGGGTCGCTGCCTCATAGTTTTGCTCGCACCTCGACAAATCCTTCTAAGGTTTGATCAATATGATAATTATGTTCTTGCTTTATCTCGTCCAGTTAATTATTTCCTATGTAATGGTGAGGAGCACCAGTACATAGTTTTCCCATGGATGATAGGATACAATCCAAAGGAGGAGACTACAATGGCAGTATTTTGTATATCGCTGCCAAATCTCTCACCAGAATTGTTTGCAATGCGATCGTTGTTATCAATTGCGTCGGCAGTCAGAAGTCCTATCGCTATTGGTAAAACAACATAATCTAAGTCCAGACCTAGGACAGCTAGGGTGAAGGTGATCTTAGACATAATTGAAAAGCATCCTAATCGTGTTAGGTTACAAAGTTTGGATATAAAATCTGGAAAAGTTCTGGAAGTTTTTCAGGAGATTGTGTATGACAATTTACCATTGTATTGTAATTGTTGCAAGCATCAAGGGCACTATGGAAGTGCATGTAGATTACTTCTGAAGAAAACTCGTGATGATGATGCTAGATTGAAGAAGGTCAGCCTCGTCAAGAACAAATTGCTGATGAGAAATACAATGGGGATTTAAGACAATTTTTGAATGAAATGAGGGGCTTGAATGAGGGTGATAAAATAGCTGGAGATCAAAAGACACCTACAGTTGCTCCCCGTGAGTTACAAGCACATAATGAGGATCAGGAGCATGCTGAAAATTCAATTCAGCAACTACATGCAACATCTGGTTCTATTGCTGCTATTGTTCCTGAAGCTGTGTTATGTTGGGTTTCTCAAGATTTGATGACTGATAAAAACCTTGGGGTTGATCGAGTTTTTCCTAAGGTTGATAATGTTCCAGATGCTAGGCAAAACACTAAGGAAGATAGGCAACAGATCGTTAAGGAATATGGGCTAGCAAACGTACATATAACAACAGATGACAAAGAAAATAGAACTGGGCAGATGCTTGGTTCTTCAAGAAAATCTGGTGCTGTTTCAACAAAGGGAACTGATGTTTTGGACTCAGGTTTTAAAAGTGGACAACAATAAAAAGAACATGCTTGTCTTAAAAGGGCTTCAGGTATGGAGGAGAAGCGAGAACAGGAGCTACAGGTGGAAAAACCCAAGTGCATTGAACAGGCTGCTAAGCCAGGCGTGAACACTTCTCACACTGGGACTACAGGAGATGGTGAGGTGGATTTGGGTGAGGTCATTGCTACAACAGCTGGGAAAAATGCTAAGGGTCAGGGTCAGTCTACTAAGGAGGCAAAAACAAGTTTTGTAACAGGTACACCAAATGCAACTCCTACTGTTGAAGCTGGTGCACAAATAGCTTGTTTGGAAGCTGCAACTGTTAATGTTGAGGACCAGGATCGCGTCTCAACTTCATCAATTGATGATGGATTACATAAAAATGCAGCTGGGGTGGATTGGACAATGGTGGTAAGGTCACCTACAAGGCAGAATGCATCTCCAAACCTTAGGAGACAACATCAGAAATTGAGTGCTCAACAAAATGTCACGCAAACTATCACCAGTTCAAACGGCTTTGAAGTTCTTGCACATGAGGAGGATGATGGTATCAATTCATCATCTTTAGAACATGATAAGATGAAGAAACAATTGGTATCATGTACCAGCAGTGGGAAAGAAGAACGATGCAGTGAATTATTGAAAAAGAAAACCGATGTTCGACAAACTGTTATTACGAACAATTTAGCACAAGTATTAACGGGGCATCAAGCACATAGCTCCAGCACTCCAAGGCTGCATATTTCCAGTCCAGCAGTGGCCAAAATCATCAAGGACACTCAAGTTGCTATGATGTTGAATTCAAATCATATGATCAAGAAACCTTTGGTAACCTTGAACACATCGGTACACGAAGTTCCTTCCAAATTTTTGTAGTCGTTTGGTGATCATGGAAGTGAAACTGGGCAGGTTCTTCTATCTACTAGGAATGACAAAGAGGTGGTAAAAATTCCACCTTCAAGGAGGGAGGGCAGTGATGAACTTGCACAATATGAAAATGACTTTGAACGTGTAGGAGATATAGTAGTATCAAACCCCAAAACTTGGGCTGACCAAGTAAAGGAAGATGAGGAGGTTAGTGATGGTGAAGAACAACGAGATGAAGATAGTCTACTGTCAAGTAGCTCACCAATAGTGCCGAAAAACAACATTGCCACAAGTTCTCCGAAGACAAATTTGATCCCTCTTGCACCAGCTTTTATGCCTTCAAGCGAGGCGATGATCTCATCACATGATATAGCCCTTTTGGATGCTTTGGATAATCCAACACCACACAAATTTGCACTTTTAGCTGGTGCACAACTACTGGAATCTTCAGGTAAGAACATCAAAAAATATATTCAATCTCAAGACTCCATTGTTAAACCTAATATGAATGAAGGAGTTGGCATTAGACAGCTCCCGATGCGGTTGCAAAGCAAAAGGGGGCTGCCCCTACCACAAAGACCAATCGATCTAAGAAGAAATGATGAAGTTTGAAAACATCTTGAACAGAGTTGAAGAAGAAGACAAAGAGCAGCAAATTGAAGAGTTCACAAGTTTGAAGAATGTGGGACAAGAGTCTAATGCTTTCCTTATTTTATTCTATCATTTTATTAGTATCATCATATGTAACATCATCATAAATTGTGTCATAAACTCTGTGATGATCATCGAGTACTTAGTTCTTTCTAGTTCGTATTTTCTTCATGCTTGGTAATAGATGAGATTGTTCATGCCTCAATAGGGATTGTAAAGTAAGGTCTAGCTCAGTAAGTGTTTGCTATGTCCTATGCCTTTCAGAAGTATCCAGACGGCTATGAGATCATTCGCCCTCGTGAGACTTTGTCGGCAGCCGTCATGAGGCTTCCATCATGTGGCGATGGAGACGCACATTGATGATTATACAACCAAGGAAATAGAGGCAATACTACTGTAGCTTTTTCCCCCTTACTTGTACTCTTCCTTTGTGGTATTTTGCTTTTTTATTATTAATACAATAGCTACTAGGCAGCCTGCCTAGTGTTATAATTTGTTTAAAAAAAGGTCATGTGACATCAAGTCACATCACTTGTCAAGTGGCGTCATATATCATTTCACATCACTTGTGTTGTCACCTCGGATGTTGACGGGACATTGAGTTTGACTGTATTTGATCCGTATTTTAGAATAAATTCTACTGGCTTTCTTATAATTACTAGACTGCGCTATAAATTAAAAAATAATTATTTAATTAAAAATTCTTATAGTATTTATTAAAAATATAACTACTATAATTGTGTTGTAGCAACTATTATTTTATTTTGAAAAGATAATAAATTCATAGAATATCCTAATATTTGAAAAATAGGACAATTATCAATAAATTATTTGAAATTTTGAAATATGCACAAAAATTGTAGTATTTAATTAATTACAATAAAATGATAAAAATTTCCATATTTTGTTTAAATAGAAATACTTATCAATAAATTACATTAAAGCTAAATAACGTGCAAAAAAATATATTTTATTATTTTTTGACTTGAAAACATGTAGAAGTTAATTTTTAAATATGGAGGGTCAAAATTGAATGTCAACAACAGTCCCTCTTTGACCGGAGATGATGTAAGAGTCTTCGGGAAAAGATATTAACGGCATACTCAATTTTGTCTCGTCATGACAGAGTGTGAATGAGGAAGTTTTAAAGATTATGACGGAGCTCTGGTATTTGAGTTGCCTACATATCTCGGGTTGCATGAGAATCAGGTCGCGTCTAGTTCTGGAATGGAATTGAGTACTACTTATGAATTATACCCTCATGGAGTGAAAGGAAAATGTTCGAGGACGAAAAGGTTCATGTGATCTCGACATTGCTTCCAAAAGTGCCCTAGTGTCAGATTGTGATAACACTGGGACGTGATTGTTGGATCACAAGAACATATATTTTGATATGGATGTGGCCGGGCTATGTGTTGAGTTTTCCTACATATCTCGAATATAACGAGAATCAGGCTGATTATAGTTCGACAAAGTGGTGGGATGATTTTGATTTTTTGTTTTTAAAGTTGCCCCAGCGCAAAACTGTGATGACACTAGTGTTATTTTGACTATAGGGATTCGGACTGCCTACACACCATATGTCAATGGGACATAAGAATGATATATGGGTCATGCCATCGATGATGGTTGGAAAGCTCGACATTCATCCTCAAAATATACCCCAGTTTATTTGCTTGAAGATAGTTCCACGTTGTGTCGCATCTTTGATCAGTATAGTTGACGAGGTGTGGACTATGCTTCTGTTTGAGAAGGATGGATTGTAATGACTTGAAGGATGATTGTTGATGTGATGTGATAATGATGTGATTTTATTTTGAATGAAATAGGTCCCAGGTTGGAACTCTAATTCGAAAGGGATTCTAGCTAGATATCGGTCCGAAGTGATTGGAGGACTTTAGATTTTGAAGGAACTCCAGGTTGTGTACTTGTACGAGGTTATCGAAGCACTTTTATTTGAAGGAAGTCCGGGTTGTGTATGTTACGCCCCATATTTTCGTACGTAAGAGTACGTCGTAAGACAATTGATGTAAGCTCGGAAATGAGATCATGTTTGAAAGTACATAAAGTAAGTTAATCATATTACCTTGGAGGTTACAAATCTTTAAGATCATGAATATCAAGTACCAAGAGGGTTGGAAAGCTTAGAAGCTAAACGAAAAATAAGTTTTGTCAAAAGTCGATAAGTTTGGAATGTTATAATATATACTTTGGGGTGAGACTAGGGTTCTTAACATGATAAGGAGGTTATGTTATGAGTTATTTTACTGGTATGATAGTCAGGTGTTACGTTTTGAAGTCAAGCGAGTTGTGGAACAAAAGTTGGCAAAAGTCTTCACAAGTTACATTCATAATGTGCTGAAAATTAGATCAAATGTAGCAGAGCTTTTCTCCTTATATACATGGAATTACAGGATGATCCACATATCAAATTGAAGATCTACCAGTCTAGTTTCTAACGCATAAAACTATTTGTGGATATTACATTAGAGTAGAGAGATATTCACATTTTTACAAGATCGCACAAGCAGCTCACAACGGGACCCACTTAGGCGGTAGTCGACCTACTTCACTTTAAAAATGATTTGGACGACCTTTATTTCTAATTTTTTGACCCAATATCATTCCTACACTCATCCTAACAATTCTATACATATACCATAAATGTTTGAAGAGATTCCAAAGTGATTACATAATATTTCAACATCAAAAGTTAGTTCAAATGAAGAACAACACCTCTCTGAGGTTGTGTTGTCATTGAGGATAGTTGTAGGCTGTGTTTGGTTGAAATTTCAAGTTGTTGCTACTGGATAAGGTGAGTATAACATCATACTAATTTTTCTTAAGTTTGCTTGTATGTTGGTTATGTTGCTAGGATGATACACTACAAGATAATACTTGGATTAGCTTGAGATATTGTTGTGCTTGATGGATTGATTTGAAAGTTGCTCTTATGGACTTTAAGTGGCTTGAAATTAAGGAAAATAAGTTTGCTATGATATTTTTAGTATGATTATGTTGGTTTACATGTCAATCTTATTGATGAACTTGGTAACTAGAAAAGGAAATGGCTATAAAGCACTTGGAAGTTGTCTACAGTGATATTATCTTGTGTTGGGCTATTTCAGGTATCTTTGAAATTGAGTATAATGTTGGAAATCCTTTAAAAGGTATTGGTTATTATACTGGATATATTATGAAGTTCAAGAATGAATGATAATGGGGTTGAAGGGTGCTAAAGGGATTCAATCCGAGCTTGTCGCTCGTCGTGATATGTTGATGGCTTGTTAATAAAATATTTTGTACCCTATTGTTGATGTTGTTCTTATTGTATTGCTCTGGTTGTTATTGTTGGTATATCGTATTGGAGGAGGCCCTTGTTACCAGGGAGATGCTGCTCAAATTTACATAAATGAGCTACTAGTTTAAGTTGCAGACTTAGCCTTTACTTAGCACTAATTTTGAATCACCTTACGCTATGGTAGATTGAGTTGAGTTATTTGAAGAATTTATTGGAAGGTATTAAGGACTCAACGGAGTTAAAGTATGTTAATCCTATCCCTTCTTTCCTTTTGGCATGATCCATATAATACAACGAAACAAGCAAACACATAACTTTCACAAATGACTCTAGTCTTCGAAGTACTAGGTTTGCCTATGTTCTTGATTTTCCATATGTCCTATTATTATATCGTCTATTCATGGGTCTCAAAAAACACGTAAGTTGATAAAGTTTATTTGTGATATTAACCGAAGGCATATTGTTCATATGACATTCCGAGAGATCTTATTGACTTACTTCATTATGCATTGCATTCATTAGTTTCTGTACATTGACTCATGACCAGATGGCGTTATATATACGTATATTATATGTATATGGGGTATAGGGAAAGGTTACGACGTTATATACGCACCACTACCTGATCAGTTCGTATACGTTGATGATATTATGCACTCATATACCTATGCATGGTATGACATTTATACACATATGCATGACATTATAAATGTATCATGATTCACAGAGTTGTTCGAATTTACAGGTTGAGTCCCTTACTCAACTCAGCAGAAGGTGTTGGCACACTCCACTTGCTCCGAAATTGCCTATTTGGTCAGTATGCTTTGGACATGTAATGATTGGTAAGGCGGGGCCCTATCCCAACCTTTATTACATTTATGTACTCTTAGAGGATTGTAGAGAGAAGCCATGTATATAGATACTTGTATGGCCTTGTCGGCCTATGGTTTGAGTGTACAAATGATCATGTCGGCCTTATAGGCCCGTATGTCATATGTATAAGTTTTTATATCATGTTGGGTCATCCTATGTCGAGTATTCCCTTATGTTTTATTTTGGTTATCTCATGACGGCCTTTCTGGCCCACTTACCCATGATGGTATGATAAGAAAGATATGTTACATTGGTACTCAGTTGAGTAAGGCACCGGGTGCCCGTCGCGGCCCTTCGGTTTGGGTCGTGACAAACTTGGTATCAGAGAAGTTCTGTCCTAGGGAGTCTACAATCCGTGTCCAGTAGAGTCCTATTTATGGGTGTGTTGTGCACCACACTTATAAGCAGAAGGCTACATGGCATTTAGGACTGTCACTCTTTCTTCTTACTCTAGATCGTGTGGTAGAGCTCAGTTTTAAGAATTCAAACTCCTAAATTCTATTTTATCAATAATACAACGACACCTACATCCATATAGACAGTTGGTAAGAGATTGAATGTGGCTATGGAAGAGTTGAGTAAGAGGAACTCGATTTTGCATCATGCTTATAATGGTAAATGTAAGGTTTTCAGTAGATTATGTGTGCACTAAGACGTGTAAGCTTCTTGATAAGAAGCCCAAAGGCATGAATATCTATCAACCTATATAGTTTAAAAAGCAACAAAAGAATCAGAAGGTAGATACAAGTTTCAACAATTAAAAGAAGCAAGGTGAAAGAGGGTACGACGTACCAAATTAGTGAAGATTATCACTATTTACCATTCGACAGAGAAATATAAGTATTCTGAGTTACCTTCAATAGTAACAGAGGTATGTACAATTGGCCACTCCCATCTTAGTTATGCCCTATGGGAGCTAAAAAATATTGTTTAAGAGAAGGATGGGATATCAAGATCCAACTGGGGTTAGAGTAAGCCAAAATGGTTGATGGATTGTTAGCATTAGCTGACATTTCCAAAGGATATTGCAAACGTGGTAATAGTTCTCCTTGTGAGACACCCAGGCGGTGCACTCTAGAATAGTACACTCATATATGAATAATACAATATATAGGAATTTCAGAAGATATGTATAGTAATCCTAAAAGGGATAAATATTTACCTTAGTATGACTCCCGCCCATAATAAAGAGAGAATGTTAGGTGACCCGATGAGCCAGTGGATGGAGCAAGCGGAGCTAAAAGTAAAAGAATGTTTTGTTGATGTTTCAGAATAAAGTGATAGACAAAAATATTAGCAGGATAATAAGAAGAGAGTAAATAAAGAACTATGAGTAAGATGTGATAAATTGGTGATAACAGTAAATCAAAATATGAGAGGATGAAAAAGTCTATAGTCAAGAGAAGGAAAATATAAAAGGTGACAGGCCTTGAGACAATAAAAGAGTATAGGCTAAAAGTCATATCCTCATTTGGATAAATGAGTTGGTGACTCCAACGTGATTACCAAAAGGCTAAGTTAGACCCCTTGTAGTAACAGAAATTAGTATGGTATAGTAAACAAGATAAAACCAAACATGAATTAGGGACCGGAGGATTTGATAATAGTCGACATCGTGACAATTCTAGAGATCACATTCCGGTAATAATAGAATGGAAAACAAAAGAGTAACCTTTAAAGGTCATTCAGGAAGATGCTTCCGTAAAGCAAGCATTGTGAACAGAGTTAAGCTTAGGGGACTAAGTGTGCCAGTTGCATTAGGTGTCACCTTCGTGCGTAAGAAATTCAGTTATCTCTTGTACATAAGGGTTACCACAAGCAAAGTAAGAGTCCTTGAAGATGTGAAAAGACGCCAAAGATGAAAAGGTAAAACATTTATAAGTAAATCTTCATAACATTAAATGTTTGTACTCCCTTAAAGGGGGGAAGATAGTGTGATGTGGTATTAAGTCAGAGTTATGTGGTTTAGGTAACTATGGAATAGTAAAGAAAGAATGTGCTAGAAAGGCGAAAGGAGTGAGATTGCATTTATTCAGATCCTATAGATATGATACGACTCTAGAACATTATGCAAGCACGACGCTGGGGAAAGGCATTAAGGGTTCTAGCAATAGATGTTATTGATAAATAAGTGCAAATGAACACTTAATACATAAGGAGTTAGTGCAAGGGGTCAGTTAAGATAAACGACATAACCCAAGAGAGATTACATAGAATATAGATATGAGAATGGACTATTGAGTAGTTTGTAGTTGATTCATGAAGAGCCTAATTATGACTAGACAAGAGGTCATAGATAAATCAACAGATCATGTAAGATAAATGTAGTGAACCCGAACATAGTGAATTCAGTCTCGCAGATATGACATCGTAATTCTTGAGAAATATTCAAATAGGAGTTGGGGTAATTAAAGGTACCGTATACCATATAAGTGTTACGGAAATAAATGAGAATGCCATTAGGAAGACAGTCATAAAATTTCAGTTTAGAAGGGACCTTACGTGTCACGCCCCAAAATCAAGGAGCACGACCGGTACTCAACCGAGTAAACCCGATCGAGCAAGCCTAATTTACATTAACCTCTTATTGTTACTCATGCATGATTTACCATAACATAATAAGATCTTGACTTTCATATTAATTACACTTGGCTCAATGGCCCATATTTTCTTGCTCGTGGTGATTACACAGCTCTATAAATAGTTGTAAATATTATGAACATAAATACATGACAAAACTCAAATCCTTAATTACATGACCCACAGTGTACATGGAGCTTCTATAACAATGGATACCTATATACATAAAATGAACTAGACCCAAACACCCAGTAGAACTGTAGCGGGCTCACCATAAACTGAGTAGTGAAGAAGATCCCTATCAAAGATCCATATCATCCTGTAGAAGTATACCTGTGTCCATTAAAAGATGCAGTTCCCCCGGCAAAAGGCACGTGAGTACATGTGGAATAGTACTCGTATGTAAGGCAATCAAAACAATATATGAAAATACGGTAACTCAAATAATAGGCAAATAAAGTACATCAAGAAACTACGAAACATCCAATAAAATCACATTTCAAGTCTTATTATACTTGCATCGTTATAACCTTCATTTAGGATCAACTACGCCATATGAACTATACATGGAATACATGATATAATGTAATTGTAACAACATCTACAAACAATGCCAACAAAAGTGGCACCTTTCTCCCTTATTTTACACATATACATTTTGTAGACCATCCTTAGTGTTCACATATCATATTATACACATATGCATCTCATAGACCGTTCACAGCGTTCATTTACACAACACAAATACACCTATTCAAGGGTTTGGAAATACAACATGAATATGATGAATCATGGTAACAATAAATAGGCTTAGATAGCCATTAACGTCAACCAAATTTATTAAGAGTTTCCATTCAAATTTATCGATATTAAGTCGGGGATCCTTTATAACCATCCTCACACAAAGTGGTCCTATAGCCTCACCCCAACATATGCAGGTGGAGGTGTATCACAATACCACAACCTCTACACAAAGTGACCCTACCGCCTCACCCCAATATATGCTGGTGGAGGTGTATTCCACAATACCACAATCCCTACACAAAGCGGTCCTACCGCCTCACCCCAATATATGCAGGGGGAGGTGTATCACAATACCAAAATCCCTACAAAAAGCGGTCATGCCACCTCACCCCAATATATGTGGGTGGAGGTGTATTCCATAATACCACAATCCCTATACAAAGCGGTCTTACCACCTCACCCTAATATACGTAGGTTGAGGTGTATCACAATACCACAATCCCTACACAAAGAGGTCATGCCGCCTCACCCCAATATATGCGGGTGGAGGTGTATACTACAATACCACAATCCCTACACAAAGCAGCCCTACTGTATCACCCCAATATACGCAGGTGGAGGTGTATCATAATACTACAATCCCTACACAAAGAGGTCATGCCGCCTCACCCCAATATATGCGGGTGGAGGTGTATTTCACTATACCATAATCCCTACACAAAGAGGTCCTACCGCCTCACCGCAATATATGCGGATGGAGGTGTATTCCACAATACCACATATAAACTCAAAGCAACATAATTTGTCATTATATTTAACGTCGTAATTACTCATATCATTGGAATACTTCATGTTCATGCTCATCATGGAGAAACACAACTCATTACATTAGCGCATGCATGGTAAATCAATAAGTCAATTTCAATGGAACATGGGCCCAATTCCTTTTCTTAATGTTCATCATCATTTAACAAATGACATCTCCCTTCCATCTCATTATTCACTCCCTTGACCTCTTGAGGTCATTATATATCTAGGTTTATGACTCTTGGGGACTTAACAATCAAAGTCATTTACATACATTATTTCAGAAGCATACAAATATAGTTGAAACCATTGGGAAACACTTCGAAATTCTCATTTAGGCAATGATCACATTTCATGTTCATACTATCAATTACTTGTACTTGCCATGAGTGATCATAGAACATTAAGAGCATTTAGAACATTTAGGAACATCGTAGTCTTTACTCGCAAGAACGTAGGGGCTTATAACACATTGGAAACAAAAGTATAAATACGTACATCTCATAACCTTTCACACCCTTTATCACTTAATTCGTACTTTCTACCACTTACAACATTATTATTTCATTGGCTCTCTTGGCCATACATATGATTCTTCTTTCATGTCACAATGGCCGTATTTCATATTCCACACTTCCATATCTTTCCTTTCATGGATCATCATCCTAAATATCAACATATACCATATTCCGAAAATCACAACCTTAGGTTCATTAGTAATGAAGACTTTAAACACAATGGATTTCTTTCCAAGAAAAGGAGTAAAATGATTGGCAATCGAAGCACAAGTTAAAATCATAAACATGTAACACATCGTTTCTTCTTTAATTACTTTTTCCCAAAAAGGACAATACACAATTTTCACTCAGGAATACGTAAGAATGCAAAACACATTAAAAATACTCACTAAATATAGCGTTAGCTAAAACAGCCACATATGGGCATCTCTTGAGTTCATAAGCTTTTA
Source organism: Nicotiana otophora (assembly GCA_000715115.1). Lineage (NCBI taxonomy): Eukaryota > Viridiplantae > Streptophyta > Magnoliopsida > Solanales > Solanaceae > Nicotiana > Nicotiana otophora. Next base: position 56,359 of record AWOL01S0105799.1, on the reverse strand, counting down.
GGCAATTCTATTTTCAAAGTCAATTTTTGAATAGTTGAATCAAAGCTCATTTCATAATCTTTCTCACATCATTTATTTCATTGGCACAATTGGCCACAAGTATAACTTTCACTCTTGGCATGTTGGCCACACTTTGTAGCCCCAATTCACTTATTTCACTTCCAACCATCTTTATAGGTTATCAACAATAAGACATTTCCAATCAAGACTTTAGGTACATATATGAGCAATTAAGAGTCATAAGCATATTGAGTTTTATCATACAATTTGGCATCACAACCTTTATTTGAAACACAACTCACAAACATAGCATTTTAATACACATATCATTCTTGAACACATTCCCAAAAGATAACATAATGTGATAGGAACATTCGGAACACGTTTTGAATACATAATTCTCGACACTTTGCTTATTTGGGATATTCAAATTTATTGGGAACAACTCGGAACATAGAATAAAGAATGTTAGACATCCATACTTGAAACTTACGGGAATATCATTGAATTCAATTCTAAGAAGGAAGTTTAGCCAACATACCTCGCTTTGAGCTTTCCTTAAATTACTACTACATTCCAAAAAGTCTAGCAATCCCAGTCTATTTTGAGACATAACAAAATTGGACCATAATTAGGAAGATATCCATGGTCTCCGCTCATTTGAGCATTTTATCAAACACTAGGTGTGCAAATTTAACTACAAGGTTCTCTTATAAGATTTCCTTCACTCCACAACCCAATCTTTACTTATTTTAACTCAACAATCTTCCCAAACCTTATTAGTACAAGCATGTATAAATAATACTCTTACACCCAAGAATCATATTCCCAATCAACCATCATTTACCCAAATTCGAAATTAAAAACTAGGGTATGGAACCTTACCTCTTAGATGAAGATCTTGTGAGATTTCCTTATTGAATTTCAAAGTTTAGGCAAGATCTTGATGAACAAAACACTTCATCTACTTTCTGTCTCTATAACACTCTCACTTCTCTCTAAAAAACCTGAGATAATTGCCCCAAAATAAGCCCCAAAGCCTATTTATTAAAATGGGGTCGAGTTATGAAAATAAAAAAATTAACCCTCCAAAAGCTGTTCTGCAGTCGTATCATGGACCGTAGAATGGCTATGCGGGTCACAAAATTGGTGCCAAAAACTGGGCTCTACTAGTCTATTCTGCGACCAGTTTGCGGTCGCAGAAGCACTTTCGCGATCGCATAATTGGTCGCAAAATCTCATTTTTCCAGCCTTTGGTAATTGGGTCATAACTTCTTGTAGGTGTATCCAAATGACGAACGGTTTGAAGCGTTGGAAACTAGACTCAAAGGGATTTAATTTGATAGGTATATCATCTCCTAAGTAATTATATTTTGGTAGCCACATGCATTCGAAGTAGAATCTTGTGCAAACTCACTTGGAACTTTTTCCCATCAAAAACTTTTCAACTTGACTTAGCCTTGGGGCACTTCTTAGACCATAAACCATTCTTAATGCACATCATACATATATTATCATGATTAATTAATATAATTAATATGATATTCCTTGTCTACACACAAAATCATATAATTAGTGCATATCGACTTTCTAAATAGTGCTTAAGTATTTCGAAATTTTTCGAGGTGTTACATTCTCCCCCACTTAAGAACATTCGTCCTCAAATGTTTTAAAAGTAACTTCTAATAATAGAGTAACCATCCTTTTACCTCCAACCATTATGCATAGATACTTATGACTACATGGGTCTTATACTTCCTTTCCAAAATCTCAACTTACTTATGGCCCTTAAAATTTGACTATCTTTACAAATTCAAAAACATTTCGGCAGAGTTTTCCCTGTAACTAGGCCGATCCACCTGTCAGGAAATCCCAGAAATCAATCCTAAACAACATATAGATAACACCACTTTGCACCATATATATGAAATCAACATCTATGACTATCAAGGCTAACCTTATGACCTTTCTTACCTTGGTCGTATCCTTGGATTTTCATTCCTCTATTAGGAGGACAATTGGGCACCTCACACATTTTGCCTGTCATATGCGTCATTCCTTTGATCCTTAGCCTTTCTCATTTTGTAGCACGATGTGCTACATTCGTTGGTATTAAAAAGGGAACTCCGTGACTAAATTGTAACCTTAACGCGCTATCGAGGATAGAAGAAGAGAAATATTTCCTAAATATCATTATAGCCTCCCTATTATAAGTGTGGCCGGCAACACAACGATAAGAGGGACTTTACTGACATTGCTCCATGACACCTTATGACTCCTAAACCATGCTCAAATACCAAGTTTGTCATGGCCCGAAATCGAGGAGCACGACCGACGCTTAACCGAGTAAACCCAGTCTAGCAAGCCTAATTTACTTTAACCTCTCATCATTACTCATGCATGATTTACCATAACGTAATAAGATTTTGACTTTCATATTAATTACACTTGGCTCAATGGCTAATTTACTTACCATGCATAGGTACTTATGACTAATTTACTTCCCGTAAGTGCTTTTACTGTTTTATGACTTGCGGGAATGGTCGGTTCTGGATTTGAAAGGGTTCGGGTTGAAATTGGAACACTTGGTTCCTTATGTTGCCTTAAAAGGCAAAGTTTGACTTCGGTCAACATTTTGAGTAAACGACCTTAGAATCGAGATTTGATGATTCTAATAGGTTTGTACGATGACTTTGGACTTGGGCCCATGTTTGGATCGGGTTTTGGATGATCCGGGAGCGTCTTGACGCCTAATAGTGAAAGTTGGCTCTTTGAAGGTTTTAAAAATTCTTTAAATTTGGTTTGGAGCGGGTTATCGAATTATCGAGGTCCAAATGGAATTTTGAACTGGTAATAGCTCTGTAATGTCATTTAAGACTTGCACGCAAAATTTGGTGTCAATCCGAGTAGTCTAAGTACGTTTCGGTGCATTTTGAGTGAATAAAAGAACTTGAAGTTCACAAGTTTGAATCAATTGGTTTTGGGGTGTGATTCTTAGTTTTAATGTTGTTTCGGTCATTCCGAGAGTTCGAGCGAGTCCGTTTTATGATTCTAAACTTGTTGGTATGTTCGGGCGGGGCCCCGGGGGCCCCAAGTGTTGATCGAACGAGGCTCGGACCAAGTTGGGAGCATGGATCCACAACTGAAGCTCCCAGATCTGTCATAATCACACCTGCGCTTGGCCAGCCACAGGTGCGGGCTCGCAGGTGTGAGCCACGAGCCGCAGAAGTGAGAGATCAAGGGAAGCCCAGGAACTGCATATGCAAAAGATTGGGCGCACTTGCGCGACCGCAGGTGCGATTAGGCCCGCAGAAGTGGCCCCTTCTGTCCGCAGATGCAGAGACTGGCCAGGTGAGGGAAAAGCACACCTGCGAGGCATTTGCCACAAGTGCGAGACCATAGATGTGGCCAAGGCACCGCAGGTGCGAAAGTCGCTGGGCAGCGAGGGTTCATTTAATACAGACTTAGGCCATTTTTATCACATTTTCTCTCACTCTTGGGCGATTTGAGAGCTTTGAAGGAGGGGATTTCGACCTAGTTTTGTGAGGTAAGTAATTTCTACTTAATGTGAGTTTAATACATAGATTATGGGTAGATTGTAACATGAAATTTTTGTGAAATCATGGGTGAGATGAAAAACCTAGGTTTTGATAAAAATGGGATTTTACCACAAAATTAAATATGAAACTTAGTGAAAATCATATATTTATGTTCCTAATGTTATGGGTAACAACTTTCTTTGAATATTTTTGGAATCTGGGCACGTGGGCCCGGGGTGAATTTTAGGAATCTTGCATTTAGGGTTGGGTAATTGCTTTAATAGCAAGGGTACGAACTTTTGAACGTAAATTGATTAATTTATATAATGTTTGACTAGTTTCGAGTCGTTTGGCACCAAATTTGGTGGTTTGAGCACGTTCTTAAATCGGGAAGTGGGCTTTGATACAAGGTAAGTCTCCTTTCTAACCTTGCACGAGGGAAATTTCCCTATAGGCGAATTAACTAATATATGTGACTATATGTGGGGGGGGGGGGGGGGGGGG
>AWOL01S0105799.1:0-52210 GCA_000715115.1 Nicotiana otophora | reverse complement strand
AGGGGAGGGGAGGTATGTACGTACGAAGTGACGAGAGTTCGTGCGCAGCTACTACTTATGCTAATGTCCGGGTAGTCTAGGACCCCCATCATGCCATACTTGAAATAATTGCGCCTTTACTTGTCAATTGAATTGCTTAAATCATAATTTCCAAAAATTGTAAGAGGATCCCGAAGGGATAAGTTTCACTTAATTGAGGGTATGGATAGAACACTTGACTGCTATTGAAAAATTTGTGTTTCTTTAAGTGTTTTCTATTAGTGAAGCGGGCCGAGCGCCTCGACAGATTAAATAGATGCATATATGGTTCGCACCGTTCGACCCTCGGTAGTGCGCAATTTAAATATTGTTATGTTGGTTCGGGCTATACGTCCTTAGCATTATTTGCGCATGAATAGTTTTTTGGGATTTTATACTCATAACTGATATTGCTCCAATGTTTAAATGGGAGATAAATTTGGGATTAATAATTATGAAAAAGGGTGTTTTCCATCACTTACTGTTGAGTTTTAGTATATTTATTGTAATCTATGCTCAGTTATGATATAAATGTATTATCATTAGCCTTAGTAAGTGTCAAGTCAACCTCTCGTCACTACCTTTTCGAGGTTAGGCGGGATATTTACTGGGTACATGTTGTTTTATGTACTCATGCTATACTTCTGCACTTAACTGTGTAGGATATGAGGCAAGTGCATCTGGATATCCATCCGGCACGCATTCTTGATCTAGGTTCGAAATTCCACGGTGCGCTGCCCTTCCAAGCCGTTCAGCAGTATGCCGGAGTCCCCCTATTATTTTGTTTTTGTCTATTCCTTCTCAGGCAGTAGGATAGATATCTTTTGTATATTCTACTAAGTTGCCCATATACTTGTGACACTAGATCTTGGCACACATTAGTAGACTTGTGATTTTGGGTTTTGTTCTTACGGTTATTTATGTTTCTCGCTGTTTTTATATAATAATTTAAATCGATTTTCATTAAATCTTTTAAGTAAAAGGAAAAGATCACTACGTGAAAACAAATCGTTAAAATGGGAAATCATTAGGTTATTCATTGTTGGTTTGTCTAGCAACGATGCTGGACGCCATCACGGCCTGATATAGAAGTGGGTCGTGACAACATGGTATCGGAGAACTAGGTTCACGTAGGTCTCACAAGTTATGGGTAGGTCTAATAGAGTCTTGTGGATCGGTGTAGAGACATCCGTACTTATCTTCGAGAGGCTATAGTATGTTAGGAAAACAACTCTTTATTCATCTCCTATCGTGCAGTTAATGGTATACTATGTTTCTTCCTCTTACTCCCTCACAGATGGTGAGAACGCGCGCAGTAGACGTTCCAAACCCAGGAGGGGCTGCCCCCCTATTGCTAGAGGCTGAGGTAGAGGCCGGGGGAGGGGGCGAGGATATCCCAGAGTTGCCCTAGTTGCACCTCCAGTGGATCCATTAGAGGATCCTATAGTTGAGGAGCAGGGCGAGGTGCACGCTGCAGAGCCAGCCCCGGTCGATTTCATGGCAACACCGGGCTTCTAGGAGGTCATGGGTCATATGCTACGATTCATGGATTCTATGACCCATGCTGGTTTACTTCCAGCAGACCCGGCCACATCTCAGGCGGGAGGGGGAGAGCAGACACTACCGGTCAGGCTCCTGGGCATGTAGCCGCTGTATATCATACCCCGAGCACTCTCCTCGTGGGCAGTGACCAGCCAGTCGCAGCAGTTGTAACTGATCCTAGACTAGCTACGTTCGGCGAGCCGCTGAAGCTTTTGGACAGATGGACTAGACTTCACCCTCCGGTCTTTAGGGGTGAGCGACATGAGGATCCTTAGGACTTTATTGATAGGTGCAGGGACAGACTGCACCACATGAGGATATTGGATCTCACGGGGTTGATTTCACTACCTTCCAGTTGGAGGGCAGAGCACGTAGGTGGTGGCAGTCTTATCTTCTTAGTAGACCAGCAGATTCTCCTCCCATGACTTGGGGCCAGTTCACACGCCTATTCTTGGATAGGTATATTCGACCCTCTTAGAGGGAAGAGTTGCGATTCCAATTTGAGCTGCTCCAGCAAGGTTAGATGTCTGTGACCGATTATGAGGCAAAGTTCTCTGAGTTATCTCGCTATGCACTCATGATACTCCTTACTGAGGTGTAGCGAGTGCGGAGTTTTGTTGCGGGGTTGCACTCATGCATTCAAGCTAGTATGACCCAACAGGCAGAGATGGAGACTTCCTACCAGCTAGTAGTGGAGATTGCTCGGAGGATCGAGGGCTATCGCCAGAGGGGTAGGGAGCAGATGCAGCAGGACAAGAAGGTCCATTACTCCGGGGATTCAAAGGTGACCCAGCTGGGGGCAGAGGTCAGTTCAGGAGGGGTCAGCCCAGTAGGCCCCTATCCAGCACCGCCGCCTCCATGGGGTGCTCTAGCACGACCCTATTTCAGCGCAATGCAGGAGAGTTCTTAGCGACCGCCAGCTGTTCAGGGTCCTTCCAGTGGGTACTCCGAACATCACGGTTCTTCTAGTGCTTACTTCAGTGCCATGCCATAGAGTTCATATCACCCACCAGCTATTCAGGGTTCTTTCGGTGGGTATTCAGGCCATCAGGGTCAGACTTCAGGGCAGCAGATCACCGTGCCGAGAGGTTGTTTTGAGTGTGGGGATCTTAGTCATGTGCGAACATTTTACCCCAGGCTTCGGGGAAAGGCAGTGCAGCAGGTCCAACAGCTTATGATTACAGCTCCAGTAGCCGCACCAGTAGTCCGACCGCCTAGAGGTGGAGGGCATGTAGGTAGAGGTCATCCCAGAGGTGGAGGTCAGGCAGGCGGAGTCCAGCCGGGGGTGCTCCAGCCAGAATTTTATGCTTTTTCGGCCAAACCAGATGCAGTGGCCTTAGATGCCATGATCACAGGTATTATCTCTGTCTACGGTAGGGAATGATTTGATATTATTTGATCTAGGATCTACCTATTCGTTTGTGTCATCCCTGTTTTCTCATTTTCTGAATATTCCTCGTGAGTCCTTGGGTACTCCTGTTTATGTGTCCACTCCTGTGGGCGATTACGTTGTTGTGGATCGGATCTATCGGTGCTGTGTGGTTACATTTTGTGGATACGAGACTAGGGCGGATCTTCTGTTGCTTGATATGGCCAATTTTGAGGTCATCCTGGGCATGGACTGGCTATCTGCATATCACGCCATCCTTGATTGCCATGCCAAGACTGTTACCATAGCAATGCCATAGTTCCCGTGGTTGGAGTGGAAGGGTTCATCTGTCAGCATATCTAATCGGGTTATATCTTTTATGAAGGCTCAACACATGGTCGAGAAGGGTTGCTTGGCTTATCTAGCCTATGTTCGGAATACTACCGCAGAGTCTCCGATGAGTGATTCGGTGCCAATAGTTTGGGAGTTCGGCGATGTGTTTCCCTTTGACCTCCTAGGCATGCCACCAGATCGTGATATTAATTTCTTTGTTGACTTTGATTCAGGCACTCACCCTATATCTATTCCACCATACCGAATGGCTTTGAAAGAATTGAACCAGTTGAAGGAACATCTTGAGGAGTTGCTAGAAAAGGGGTTCGTCAGGCCGAGTGTATCACCTTGGGGTGCACTAGTATTATTTGTGAAGAAGAAAGATGGGACTATGGGGATGTGCATTGATTACCCCCAGTTGAACAAAGTCACCATTAAGAACAAGTACCCGTTGCCGCGTATTGATGATTTGTTTGACCAGTTGTATGGTGCTAGTGTGTTTTCTAAGATCGACTTGAGATCGGGATACCATCAGTTGAAGATTCGGGACTCAGATGTTCCGAAGACTACCTTCCGTACCAGATATGGCCATTATGAGTTTCTAGTGCTGTCCTTCGGCCTGACTAATGCCCCAGCAACATTTATGGATTTGATGAACAGGGTGTTCAGGCCTTATATCGATTCCTTTATTATTGTCTTTATTGATGACATCTTGATTTACTCACGTAGCATGGAGGACCACCAGAAACATTTGAGAGTGGTGCTTCAGACCTTGAGGGAGTGGAAGTTATATGCTAAGTTCTCCAAATGTGAGTTTTGGTTATATTATGTGTCATTCTTGGGGCATGTGGTATCAGGCGAGGGCATTAAGGTGGATCCCAAGAAGATGGAGGCAGTTCAGAGTTGGCCTCGTCCTACTTCGGTGACTGAGATCAGGAGTTTCTTGAGGTACGTTTCTAGTGATGTCCTTCGGCCTGACTTATGCCCCAGCGGCATTTATGGATTTCATGAACAGGGAGTTCAGGCCTTATATCGATTCCTTTGTTATTGTCTTTATTGATGACATCTTGATTTACTCACGTAGCATGGAGGAGCACCAGCAACATTTGAGAGTGGTGCTTCAGACCTTGAGGGAAAAAAAGTTATATGCTAAGTTCTCCAAATGTGAGTTTTGATTAGATTATGTGTCATTCTTGGGGCATGTGGTATCAAGCGGGGGCATTAAGGTGGATCCCAAGAAGATGGAGGCAGTTCAGAGTTGGCCTCGTCCTACTTTGATGACTGAGATCAGGAGTTTCTTGGGGCTAACAGGTTATTATCTCTAATTTGTAGAGGGCTTCTCATCCATTGCAGCACCTTTGACTAGATTGAACTAGAAGGGTGCTCCGTTCTGTTGGACCGATGATTGTGAGGCGAGCTTTCAGAAGCTCAAGAAAACTTTGACTACAACACCAGTTCTACTGTTGCCTTCCGGTTCGGGGATGTATATGGTGTATTGCGATGCTTCACGCATTGGCTTGGGTTGTGTATTGATGCAGGAGAGGCGAGTTATTGCATATGCTTCATGTCAGCTGAAGCCCCATGAGAGGAATTATCATATGCAAGATTTGGAGTTGGCTGCGATTGTTCATACTCTTAAGATCTGGAGACATTACCTTTATGGGGTGTCCTGTGAGGTTTACACTGATCATCGCAGCTTGCAGCATTTGTTCAAGCAAAGGGATATTAATTTGAGGCAGCGCTGGCTTGAGTTACTGAAGGATTATGACATCACTATTCTTTATCATCCGGGAACGCCAATGGTCTCAGATGCCTTGAGCAAAAAGGCAGAGAGTATGGGTAGCATGGTATTCATTTCAGCAGAGGAGAGACCACTAGCCTTGGACATTCGATCCTTGGCTAACAGATTTGTGAGGTTGGATATTTCAGAGCCCAGCCGAGTTCTTGCATGTGTTGTTGCCCAATCTTCACTATTGGAGCAGATCAAGGCTCGACAATTTGATGATCCGCACTTGGCAGTTCTCTGAGAGACGGTACTACAGGGTGGTTCCAAGGAGGTTTCTATTGGCGAGGATGGTGTTCTACGACTCCAGGGTCATCTATGTGTTCCTAATGTCAATGACGTGAGGGAGAGGATTCTAGAGGAGGCACACAGTTCTCGGTATTCTATTTACCCAAGTGCTACGAAGATGTATCGCGACCTGAAGCAGCATTTTTGGTGGCGGTGGATGAAGAAAGACATAGTTGAGTATGTAGCTAGATGCCTGAATTGCCAACAGGTTAAGTATGAGCACCAGAGGCCAGGAGGCCTACTCCAGCAGATGACTATACACGAGTGGAAGTGGGAGCACATCACTATGGACTTCATAGTTGGGTTGCCGCGGACCTTGTGGAAGTTTGATGCAGTTTGGGTCATTGTAGACAGATTAACCAAGTCGGCACACTTCATTCCTGAAATGACTACATATACTTCATAGAGAGTAGCCCAGATTTATATCCAGGAGATAGTTCGGCTACACGGTGTGCCCGTTTCCATCATTTCAGACAGAGGTCCTCAGTTTACTTCACATTTCCAGAGAGCGGTACAAAGTGAGTTAGGTACCCGCATAGAGCTTAGCACAACATTTCATACGCAGACCGATGGACAGTCGGAGCGGATTGTTCAAATATTGTAGAACATGCTTAGATCATGTGTGATTGACTTTGGAGGGCAGTAGGATTTATTCTTGCCTTTGGCTGAGTTTGCTTACAACAACAATTATCAGTCCAGCATCGAGATGGCTCCATTTGAGGCTTTATATAGTTTGCGATGTCGTTCTCCTATCGGGTGGTTTGAGCCCGGTGAGGCTAAGTTATATGGTACCGATTTGGTGAAGGATGCCTTGGAAAAGGTAAAGTTGATTCAGGAGCGACTTCGCATAGCACAGTCCAGACAGAAGAGTTACACGGATCAGAAGGCGCGTGATGTGTCATTTATGGTAGGCGAGAAGGTTCTCTTGAAAGTCTCGCCGATGAAGGGGATCATAAGATTTGGGAAGAAGGGCAAGTTGAGCCCAAGGAATATAGGCCCATTTGAGGTGTTGAGGCGGGTCGGGAAGGTTGCTTATGATCTTGCTTTACCTCCCATCCTATCAATGAGTTCATCCGGGCTTCCACATGTCCATACTCCGGAGGTATCACGCCGACTTATCACATGTGTTAGACTTCAACACGATTCAGTTAGATGAGAGCCTGGGTTATGAAGAGAAGCCAGTTGCCATTGTTGCTAGGCAGGATCGCCAGTTAAGATCCAAGAGGATTTCTATGGTAACGGTTCAGTAGAGGGGAAAACCAGTAGAGGAGGCGACCTGGGAGTCCGAGGAGGACACGCGGAGCCGATATCCTCACTTATTCAGCACTCTAGGTATAATTCTAAACCCGCTGTAGGACGAACGTTTGTTTAAAAGGTGGAGAATGTAATGACCCGACCGGTCGTTTTGCTTTCTAGAACCCCGTTCCCCTAATTAAGACTTCCCGTACGTGCTTTTACTGTTTTATGACTTGCAGGGATGGTTGGTTCGGGATTTGAAAGGGTTCAGGTTGTTCAGGCCTGATGAGTAGGGTGTTCAGGCCTTATATCGATTCCTTGGTTATTATCTTTATTGATGACATCTTGATTTACTCACGTAGCATGGAGGAGCACCAGCAACATTTGAGAGTGGTGCTTTAGACCTTGAGGGAACGGAAGTTATATGCTAAGTTCTCCAAATATGAGTTTTGGTTAGATTATGTGTCATTCTTGGGGCATGTGGTATTAGGCGCGGGCATTAAGGTGGATCCCATGAAGATGGAGGCAGTTTAGAGTTGGCCTCGTCCTACTTCGGCAACTGAGATCAGGAGTTTCTTGGGGCTAGCAGGCTATTATCTCTGATTTGTGGAGGGCTTCTCATCCATTGCAGCACCTTTGACTAGATTGACCCAGAAGGGTGCTCCATTCCGTTGGACCGATGATTGTGAGGCGAGATTTCTGAAGCTCAAGACAGCTTTAACTACAACACCAGTTCTACTGTTGCCTTCCAGTTCGGGGATGTATACGGCGTATTGCGATGCTTCACGCGTTGTCTTGGGTTGTGTATTGATGCAGGAGAGGCGAGTTATTGCATATGCTTCACGTTAACTGAAGCCCCATGAGACGAATTATCATATGCACGATTTGGAGTTGGCTGTGATTGTTCATGCTCTTAAGATCTGGAGGCATTACCTTTATGGGGTGTCCTGTGAGGTTTACACTGATCATCGCAGCTTCCAGCATTTGTTCAAGCAAATGGATCTTAATTTGAGGCAGCGCTGGCTTGAGTTACTGAAGGATTATGATATCACTATTCTTTATCATCCGGGAAACACGAATGTGGTCGCAGATGCCTTGAGCAAAAAGGCAAAGAGTATGGGTAGGTTGCCATTCATTTCAGCAGAGGAGAGACCACTAGCCTTGGACATTCGATCCTTGGCTAATTAGATTTGTGAGGTTGGATATTTCAGAGCCCAGTCGAGTTCTTGCATGTGTTGTTGCCCAATCTTCACTATTGGAGCAGATCAAGGCTCGACAATTTGATGATCCGCACTTGGCAGTTCTCAGAGAGACGGTACTACAGGGTGGTTCCAAGGAGGTTTCTATTGGCGAGGATGGTGTTCTGCGACTCCAGGGTCATCTATGTGATCCTAATGTCGATGACATGAGGGAGAGAATTCTAGAGGAGGCACACAGTTCTCGGTATTCTATTTACCCAAGTGCTACGAAGATGTATCGCGACCTGAAGCAGCATTTTTGGTGGCGGTGGATGAAGAAAGACATAGTTGAGTATGTAGCTAGATGCCTGAATTGCCAACAGGTTAAGTATGAGCACCAGAGGCCAGGAGGCCTACTCCAGCAGATGACTATACACGAGTGGAAGTGGGAGCACATCACTATGGACTTCATAGTTGGGTTGCCGCGGACCTTGTGGAAGTTTGATGCAGTTTGGGTCATTGTAGACAGATTAACCAAGTCGGCACACTTCATTCCTGAAATGACTACATATACTTCATAGAGAGTAGCCCAGATTTATATCCAGGAGATAGTTCGGCTACACGGTGTGCCCGTTTCCATCATTTCAGACAGAGGTCCTCAGTTTACTTCACATTTCCAGAGAGCGGTACAAAGTGAGTTAGGTACCCGCATAGAGCTTAGCACAATATTTCATACGCAGACCGATGGACAGTCGGAGCGGACCGTTCAAATATTGTAGAACATGCTTAGATCATGTGTGATTGACTTTGGAGGGTAGTAGGATTGATTCTTGCCTTTGGCTGAGTTTGCTTACAACAATAATTATTAGTCCAGCATCGAGATGGCTCCATTTGAGGCTTTATATGGTTAGCGATGTCGTTCTCCTATCGGGTGGTTTGAGCCCAGTGAGGCTAAGTTATATGGTACTGATTTGGTAAAGGATGCCTTGGAAAAGGCAAAGTTGATTCAGGAGCGACTTCGCACAGCACCGTCCAGACAGAAGAGTTACGCGGATCAGAAGGCGCGTGATGTGTCATTTATTGTAGGCGAGAAGTTTGTCTTAAAAGTCTAACCGATGAAGGGGATCATAAGTTTGGGAAGAAGGGCAAGTTGAGCCCAAGGATTATAGGCCCATTTGAGCTGTTGAGGCGGGTTGGGGAGGTTGCTTATGATCTTGCTTTACCTCCCAGCCTATCAATGAGTTCATTCGGTCTTCCACATGTCTATGCTCTGGAGGTATCACGCCGACTTGTCACATGTCTTAGACTTCAGCATGATTCAGTTAGATGAGAGCCTGGGTTATGAAGAGAATCCAGTTGCCATTGTTGCTTGGCAGGATCGCCAGTTAAGATCCAAGAGGATTTCCACAGTAACGGTTCAGTGGAGGGGCCAACCAGTCGAGGAGGCGACCTGGGAGTCCTAAGAGGACACGCGGAGCTGATATCCTCACTTATTCAGCACTCCAGGTATAATTCTAAACTCGCTCTAGGACGAACGTTTGTTTAAGTGGTGGAGAATGTAATGACCCGACCGGTCGTTGTTCTTTCTAGAACCCCGTTCCCCTAAATAAGACTTCCCACACGTGCTTTTACTGTTTTATGACTTGCAGGGATGGTCGGTTCAGGATTTGAAAGGGTTCGGGTTGAAATCGGAATACTTGGTTCCTTATGTTGGCCTTAAAAGGCTAAGTTTGACTACGGACAACATTTTGAGTAAAGGACCTCGGAATCGACGTTTGATGGTTCCAATAGGTACGTATGATGATTTTAGACTTGGGCACATGTTCGGATCGGGTTTTGGATGACTTAGGAGCGTCTTGACGTCTAATAGTGAAAGTTGGCTCTTTGAAGATTTTAGAAATTCTTTAAATTTGGTTTGGAGCAGGTTTTGGTGTTATCAAGGTCCAAACAGAATTTCGAGACCGGGAATAGCTCTGTAATTTCATTTAAGACTTACACGCACAATTTGGTGTCAATCCAAGTAGTTTAAGTACGTTTCGCAGCATTTTGAGTGAATAGAAGAACTTGAAGTTTACAAGTTTGATTCAATTGGTTTGGGGTGTGATTCTTTGTTTTAATGTTGTTTAGGGCATTCCGAGAGTACGAGCGTGTCCATTTTATGATTCTAAACTTGTTGGTATGTTCGGGCGGGGCCCCGAGTGTCGATCGGACGAGGCTCAGACCAAGTTGGGAGCATGGAGCCACAACTGAAGCTCCCAGATCTGACATAATCACACCTGCACTTGGATAGCTGCAGGTACGGGCTCGCAGGTGCGAGCCACGAGCCGTAGAAGGGAGAGATCAAGGGCAGCCCAGGAACCGCAGATGTGAAAGATTGGGCGCACCTGCGCGACCGCAGGTGCGAGAGCTTTGGTCGTAGGTACGACTAGGCTTGCAAAAACGGCCTCTTCTGTCCGTAGATGCGAAGACTGGCCAGGTGAGGGAAAAGCACACCTGTGAGGCATTAGCCTCAGGTGCAAGACCGCAGATGTGGCCAAGCCACCGCAGGTGCGAAAGTCGCTGGGCAGTGAGGGTTTATTTAATACAGACTTCGGCCATCTTTATCATATTTTCTCTCACTCTTAGGCGATTTGAGAGCTTTGAAGGAGGGGATTTTGACCTAGCTTTGTGAGGTAAGTAATTTCTACTTAATGTGAGTTTAATACATAGATTATGGGTAGATCCTAACATGAAAATTTGTAGAAATCATGGGTTAGATGCAAAACCTAGGTTTTGATTAAAATGGGATTTTACCACGAAAATGATTAAGGAACTTAGTGAAAATCATATATTTATGTTCCTAAGGTTATGGGTAACAACTGTTTTTCAAAAATTTCCGGAATCCGGGCACATGGGCACGGGGGTGAATTTTAGGAATCATGCATTTAGGGTTGGATAATTGCTTTAATAGTGGGGATACGAACTTGCAAGCGTAAATTTATTAATTTATATAATGTTTGACTAGTTTCGAGTCGTTTGGCACCAAATTTGGAGGTTTGAGCACGTTCTTGAACCGGGAAGTGGGCTTTGAGACGAGGTAAGTCTCCTTTCTAACCTTGTAAGAGAGAAATTTCCCCATAGGCGAATCAACTAATATATGTGACTATTTATGGGGGGCTACGTATGTACGAAGTGATGAGAGTCCGTGCGTAGCTACTACTTATGCTAAAGTCCGGGTAGTCTAGGACGCTCATCATGCCATACTTGAAATAATTGCGCCTTTACTTGTCAATTGAATTGCTTAAATCATAATTTCCAAAAATTGTAAGAGGATCCCAAAGGGATAAGTTTCACTTAATTGAGGGTATAGATAGGACACTTTACTGCTATTGAAAAACTTGTGTTTCTTTAAGTGTTTTCTATTAGTGGAGCGGGCCGAGCACCTCGGCAGATTAAATAGATGCATCTATAGTTCGCGCCGTTCGACCCTTGACAGTGCACGATTTAAATATCGTTATGTTGGTTCGGGTCATACGTCCTCGGCATTATTTGCGCATGAATATTGTTTTGGGATTTTATACACATACCTGACACCGCTCCAATGTTTAAATATGAGACAAATTTGGGATTAATAATTGTGAAAAAGGGTATTTTCCATTACTTACTGTTGAGTTTTAGTATATTTATTGTAATCTATGCTTAGTTATGATTTAAATTTATTATCATTAGCCTTAGTAAGTGTCAAGTCGACCCCTCGTCACTACTTCTTCGAGGTTAGGCGGGATACTTACTGGGTACATGTTGTTTTATGTACTCACGCTACACTTTTGCACTTAACTGTGCAGGATTTGAGGCAGGTGCATCTGGATATCCATCCGACGCGCGTCTTGATCTGGGTTCGAGATTCCACGGTGAGCTGCCCTTCCGAGCAGTTCAACAGCATGCCGGAGTCCCCCTATTATTTTGTTTCTGTTTATTCCTTTTCAGGCAGTAGGATAGATATCTTTTGTATATTCTACTAAGTTGCCCATATACTTGTGACACTAGATCTTGGCACGCATTAGTAGACTTGTGATTTTTGGTTTTGTTCTTACAGTTATTTATGTTTCTCGCTATTTTCATTTAATAATTTAAATCGGTTTTCATTAAATCTTTTAAGTAAACGGAAAAGATCACTACGTGAAAAAACAATCGTTAAAATGGGAAATCATTAGGTTATTCATTGTTGGCTTGTCTAGCAACGGTGTTGGACGTCATCACGGCCTGATATGGAATTGGGTCGTGACAGTGAACATAAATACATGACAAAACTCAAAGCTTTAATTACATGACCCAAAGTGTGCATGGATCTTCTATGACAATGGATAGATATATACATAAAAAGAACTAGACCCAAACACCCACTAGAACTGTAGCGGGCTCACCATAAGCTGAGTAGTGAAGAAGATCCCTATCATCCTGTAGAAGTATACCTGCATCCATTAAAAGATACAGCGCCCTCAGCAAAAGGCATGCGAGTACATGTGGAATAGTACTCGTATGTAAGGCAATCAAAACAACATATGAAAATACGGTAACTCAAATAATCGGCAAATAAAGTACATCAAGAAACTACGAAACATCCAATAAAATCACATTTCAAGTCTTATTATACTTGCATCGTAATAACCTACATTTAGGATCAACTGTGCCATATGAACAATACGTGGAATACATGATATAATGTAATTGTAACAACATGTACAAACAATGCCAATGAAAGTGGCATCTTTTTCCCTTATTTTACACATATACATTTCGTAGACCATCCTTAGTGTTCACATATCATATTATACACATATGCGTCTCATAGACCGTTCAAAGTGTTCACTTACACAATAACAATACACCTATTCAAGGGTTTGGAAATACAACATGAGTATCATGAATCATGGTAACAATAAATGGGCTTAGATAGCCATTAATGTCAAGCGAATTTATTAAGAGTTTCCATTCAAATTTATCGATATTAAGTCGGGGTTCCTTTATAACCACCCTCAAACAAAGCGGTCCTACCGCCTCACCCCAACATATGCGGGTGGAGGCGTATCACGATACCACAACCTCTACACAAAGCATCCCTGCCGCCTGACCCCAATATATATGGGTGGAGTTGTATCACCACACCACAATCCCAACCCAAAGCGCTCATGCCGCCTCACCCTAATATATGCGGGTGGAGGTGTATTCCACAATACCACAATCCCTACATAAAGTGGTCCTACCACCTCACCCCAATATATGTGGATCGAGGTGTATTCCACAATACCACAATCCTTACACAAAGCGGTCATACCGCTTCACCCCAATATATGCGGGTGGAGGTGTTTTCCACAATACCACTATCCCTATACAAAGCGGTCCTACCACCTCACCCCAATATACGCAGGTGGAGGTGTATCACAATACCATAATCCCTACATAAAGTGGTCCTACCACCTCACCCCAATATACGCAGGTGGAGGTGTATCACAATACCATAATCCCTACATAAAGTTCATTCCGCCTCACCCCAATATATGCGGGTGGAGGTGTATTCCACAATACCACAATCCCTACACAAATCGGTCCTACCGCCTCACCCCAATATATGCGGGTGGAGGTGTATTCCACAATACCACAATCCCTACACAAATCGGTCCTACCGCCTCACCCCAATATATGCGGGTGGAGGTGTATTCCACAATACCACAATCCCTACACAAATCGGTCCTACCGCCTCACCCCAATATATGCGGGTGGAGGTGTATTCCACAATACCACAATCCCTACACAAATCGGTCCTACCGCCTCACCCCAATATATGCGGGTGGAGGTGTATTCCACAATACCACAATCCCTACACAAATCGGTCCTACCGCCTCACCCCAATATATGCAGGTGGAGGTGTATCACAGTACCACAATCCCTATACAATGGTTATGCTGCCTCACCCCAATATATGCGGGTGGAGGTGTATTCCACAATACCACAATCCCTTCACAAAGAAGTCCTACTGCCTCATCCCAATATATACAGGTGGAGGTGTATTCCACAATACCACATATAAACTCAAAGGAACATAGTTTTTCATTACATTTAACGTCGTAATTACTCATATCATTGGAATACTTCATGTTCATGCTCATCATGGAGAAACACAACTCATTACATTAGCGCATGCATGGTAAATCAATAAGTCAATTTCAATGGTTCATCATCATTTAACAAATGACATCTCCCTTCCATCTCATTATTCACTCCCTTGACCTCTTGAGGTAATTATATATCTAGGTTCATGACTCTTGGGGACTTAACAATCGAAGTCATTTACATACATTATTTCAGAAGCATACAAATATAGTTGAAACCATTGGGACATACACCACTTCGAAATTCTCATTTAGGCAACGATCACATTTCATGTTCATACTATCACTTACTTGTACTTGCCATGAGTGATCATAGAACATTAAGAGCATTTAGAACATTTAGGAACATCGTAGTCTTTACTCGCAAGAACGTAGGGGCTTATAGCACATTGGAAACAAAATTTCAAATACGTACATATCATAACCTTTCACACCCTATATCACTTAATCCGTACTTTCTACCACTTACAACATTATTATTTCATTGGCTCTCTTGGCCATACATATGATTCTTCTTTCATGTCACAATGGCCGTATTTCATATTCCACACTTTCATATCTTTCCTTTCATAGATCATCATCCTAAATATCAACATATACAATATTTCGAAAATTATAACTTTAGGTTCATTAGTAATGAAGACTTTAAACACAATGGATTTCTTTCCGAGAAATGGAGTAAAATGATTGGCAATCGAAGCACAAGTTAAAATCATAAATAAGTAACACATCGTTTCTTCTTGATTTACTTTTTCCCGAAAAGGACAATACACAATTTTCACTCACAAATATGTAAGAATACAAAACACATTGAAAACACTCACTAAACATAACATTAGCTAAAACAACCACCTATGGGCATCACTTGAGTTCATAAGCTTTTAGACAATTCTATTTTCAAAGTCAATTTTAGAATGGTTGAATCAAAGCTCATTTCATAATTTTTCTCACATCATTTCATTTCATTGGCACCATTGGCCACAAGTATAACTTTTACTCTTGGCATGTTAGCCACACTTTGTAGCCCCAATTCACTTATTTTACTTCCAACCATCTTTATAGGTTATCAACAATAAGACGTTTCCAATAAAAACTTTAGGTACATATATGCGCAATTAAGAGTCTTAAGCATATTGAGTTTTCTCATACAATTTGGAATCATAACCTTTATTTGAAACACAACTCACAGACATAGCATTTTAATACACATATCATTCTTGAACACATTTCCAAAAGATAACATAATGTGATAGGAACATTCAGAACACGTTTTGAATACATAATTCTCGACACTTTGCTTATTTGGGATATTCAAATTTATTAGGAACAACTCAGAACATAGAATAAAGAATTTGAGACATCCATACTTCAAACTTACGGGAATATCATTGAATTCAATTCTAAGAAGGAAGTTTAGCCAACATACCTCGCTTTGAGCTTTCCTTATATTACAACGTTCCGGAAATTCTAGCAATCCCAGTCTATTTTGAGACATAACAAAATTGAACCATAATTAGGAAGATATCCTTGGTCTCAGCTCATTTGAGCATTTTATCAAACACTAGGTGTGCAAATTTAACTACAAGGTTCTCTTACAAGATTTCCTTCACTCCACAACCCAATCTTTAATTATTTGAGCTAAACAATCTTCCCACAGACCTTATTAGTACAATCATGTATAAATAATACTCTTACACCCAAGAATCATACTCCCAATCAACCATCATTTACCCAAATTCAAAATTAAAAACTAGGGTATGGAACCTTACCTCTTAGATGAAGATCTTGTGAGATTTCCTTATTGGATTTCAAAGCTTGGGCAAGATCTTGATGAACAAAATACTTCATCTACTTTCTCTCTCTAGAACACTATAACTTCTTTCTAAGAAACCTTAGATAATTGCCCCAAAATAAGCCCCAAAGCCTATCTATCAAAATGGGGTCGGGTTATGAAAATAGAAAAATTAACCCTCCGAAAGCAGGTCTGCGGTCGCATAATGGACTGCAGAATGGCTACGTGGGTCGCAAAATACACCGCAAAATTGGTGCCAAAAACTGGGCTCTACTGGTCCATTCTGCGACCAGTTTGCGGTCGCAGAAGCACTTTTGCGATCGCATAATTATTCTGCGATCGCAGAATTGGTCGCAGAATCTCAGTTTTCCAGCCTTTGTTAATTTGGTCATAACTTCTTGTAGGCGTATCCAAATGACAAACGGTTTTAAGATTTGGAAACTAGACTCAATGGGCTTTAAGTCGATAGGTATATCATCTCATAAGTAGTTGTAGTTTTGTTGCAGCATGCGTTCAAATTAGGATCTTGTGCAAACTCACTTGAATCTTTATCCCTTCATAAAAGTTTCAACTTGACTTAGCCTTGGGGCTCTTCTTCGACCATAATCCATTCGTAATGCACATCATACATATATTATCATGATCAATTGATATCATTCATATAATAGTCCTTGTCTACACATAAAATAATATAATTAGCGCACATTAACTTTTTTAATAGCGCTTAAGTACTTCGAAATATTTCGGGGTGTTACACTACGAGCACAAGGGAACAAAGGTAAGTAACTAAGGTTAATTATAGGTGAGTAAGAACATCAAAATTCCATTGGGTATACAAGGTAATAATCTCGCAGCTTTATAAGAGTCAAAGGGCCTCCCCTAAGTACTATAATAAACGAGTAGCTCAGGAAATAAGGAAAAAATCTTCAACCTAAGCATAGTGACCTAAAGAAGAAATGATCTTGTAACAACAGTCTCACTACATCATTGTATGCACTCCATAAGAAAGTGGCACCTATCATGGCTAATGAACGGGAAGTAAAATCAAAAATGATATTCGAGATCATAATGGTTGAATGGAATTCCAATATGTGTGGAAACTAAAATAAGCCAAGTATTCATGCAACAAGTGGCATAACGACCAGAAAAGTAATTGCTTATATATAAAGACAATTGAGGTTGCACGAAAGGGAATCTATGGTGCTAGCAAATTAAAGGAAGGTTGCGAGTAGTATAAATAGATATGTGTAGGTCGCAAGCTAATGTATGGTAGAGCGACAAGGTTGTAGGTATATAGGAGTAAGGATAAGAAAAGGTGAGTGAGAAGGCGACAAGAATAGGTAAGTCCTCGAGATTAAGCCCATGAAAACAAGAGAGCTGATGGTTTGTGTAAGTTATAGAAAGCTCAGTATAGCTTGAATGAACTCAGATGAGTCTAAGACTAGGAGCATTTAGAAGAGATGGAATTCTTCCCCAGTAGTAGAATGAAAGTGTAATTGTGATAAATGATAAGAGAATGATGTTTAGGCCTTTGATTGAGTAATGATTCATAGTTAAGGGATTTCATGAATTGCACGGGATTAGAATACCCTCATAATATGAATCACATTAGGATGTTATGAAATACGGTTATTGAAGTATAGTAATATCCCTAGGTGGATCAGGCAAATAACTTCAGATGTTCCCCAATAAGACATGAGCCCTAGGGGCAATGTATTACGTAAGAGGTTCATGTTATCAGTGGTAGATTATGGATCAATTTATGGTGAATAAACAATGGATGGATAAAAGTTACAAAGTATGAGATAAGATTAGGCCGTCATTCTTAAGATGAACAGTAATGAGGAAGCATTAAATGACTTAGATTTATACATATAGGATAAGCAGTGAGAGAGTAACGTGGATTTGGGTAGCCGATCTCTGTAATAATAAACCGAAGTAAATGTTATGATATAGTATAACCTACCTAGATGTAGTAAAGCCATAATCATAGATAGCCGAGGCTATGAAACAAGATATATCAATAGTCGTAAGTTCAACAAAGAACCGAGCGAAGAACTTCAATACACCTATAGATTCCAGAGGGGCAGCTTGTCATAGTTCTGTATATGTTCACAAAGTGAGGCCTAGAGATTGGCTAAAAGCTGGAGGAAAAAGGAGATAAGAGTCGCATAGGCTCACATACAAGGAAAAAGTCATACAGACTGAATGATAGAAGGTAGCAATAGTTACATGATTGAAAGAATTCCGACCACAAGTCATAGTGTGAGAGAGAGGCCTAAAGAGGCGAATGCCCTGCCCTATGGATTTATAGGGGTGAATGATGTTACACCCCATATTTTCGTACGTAAGAGTACGTCGTAAGACAATTGATGTAAGCTCAGAAATGAGATAATTTTGTAAAGTACATAAAGTAAGTTAATCACGTTACCTTATAGATTAAAAATCTTTAAAATCATGAATAAGAAGTACCAAGAGGGTTGGAAAGCTTAGAAGCTAAACGTAACATAAGTTTCGTCGAAAGTCGATAAGTTTTGAATGTTATAACATGGACTTTGGGGTGAGACTAGGGTTCTTAACATGATAACGAGTTTATGTTATGAGTTATTTTAGTCGTATGATAGTCGAGTGTTATGTTTTGAATTCAAGCGAGTTGTCGAACAAAAGATGGCAAAGGTCATCACAAGTTACATTCATAATGTGCTGAAAATTAGTACAAATATAGCAAAGCTTTTCTCCTAATATACTTGAAATTACAGGATGATCCATATATCAAATTGAAGATCTACCACTCTAGTGTTTAATACATTAAACCTTTCATCGATATAACATCGAAGTAGAGAGATATTCATATTTTTGCAAGACTGCACTAGCAGCTCCCAATAGGACCCACTTAGGCGGTGGTCGAGCTACTTCACTTTAAAAACGATTTGGACGACCTCTATTTCTCATTATTTGACTCAACCTCGTCTCTACACTCCTCATAACCCTTCTAGACAGATACTATAAGGGTTTGAAGTGATTCCAAAGTGATTATACCATATTTCAACATCAAAAGCTAGTTCAAGTGAAGAACAACACCTCTCTGAGGTTGTGTTGTCATTGAGGATAATTATGGGCTGTGTTTGGCTGAAATTTCAAGTTGTTTCTACTGGATAAGGTGAGTATAAAAGCCTACTAATTGTGCTTAATCTTTCTTGTATGTTGGTTAAGTTATTAGGATGATAAACTACAAGATAGTACTTGGATTAGCTTGAGATCTTGTTGTTCTTGATGGATTTGAAAGTTTATCTTATGGAATTTAAGTGGCTGGAAATTATGGAAAATAAGGTGGCTATGATATTTTTAGTATGATTATGTTGGTTTACATGTTAATCTTGTTTATGAAATTGGTAACTAGAAAAGGAAATGGCTATAAAGCACTTGGAAGTTGTCCACAACGATATTGTCTTGTGTTGGGCTATTTCAGGTATCTTTGAAATTGACTACAAGGTTGTAAATGCTTTAAAAGGTATTGGTTATTATACTGGATATATTACTAAGTTTAAGAATGAATTATAATGGGGTTGAAGTGTGCTAAAGGGATTCAATTTGAGCTTGCCGCTCGCCGTGATATGTTGATGGCTTGATAATAAAATATTTTGTACCCTATTGTTGATGTTGTTCTTATTGTATTTCTCTAGTTGTTGTTGTTGGTATATCGTATTGGAGGAGGCCCTTGTTACCGGGGAGATGCTGCCCAAATTAACATAAACGAGCTACTAGTTTAAGTTGCGGACTTAGCCTTTACTTCGCACTGATTTTGAATCACCTTACGCTATGGTAGATTGAGTTGAGTTGTTTGAAGAATTGCTTGGAAGGTATTAAGGACTCAATGGAGTTAAGGTATGTTAAGCCTATCCCTTCTTTCATTTTGGCATGATCCATGTGATACGACGAAACGAGCAAACACGCAACTTTCAGAAATGACTCTAGTCTTAGAAGTACTAGCTTTGCCTATGCTCTTGATTCTTCATATGTCCTATTATCATATCGTCTATTATGGGTCTCATAAAACATGTAAGTTGATAAAGTTTATTTGTGATATTAACCGAAGGCATATTGATCATATGACATTCCGAGAGATCTTATTGACTTACTTCATTATGCATTGCATTCATTAGTTCATGTACATTGACCCATGACAAGATGGCGTTATATACGCGTATATTATATGTATATGGGATATAGGGAAATGTTACGGTGTTATATATACACCACCACATGATCAGCTGGTATACGTTGATGATTTCGCCCACAGAGGTCGAGATGATATGATGGGATGCCCTTAGATGCTTGATGATGTTATGTAATCATATACCTATGCATGGTATGACATTTATACAGATATGCATGACATTATAAATGTATCATGATTCACAGAGTTGTTTGGATTTACAGGTTGAGTCCCTTACTCCATGTTTCTTTCATGTCCTTTATATACTGCTTTTTATGCCTTACATACTTGGTACGTTATCCGTACTGACATCCCTTTTTCTTGGGAATATTGCATTTCATGCCCGTAGGTCCGAATATACAGGATGACAGTCTTCCTAGTAGGCTATCAGCTCAGCGGAAGGTTTTGGTGCACTCAACTTGCTCCGGAGTTGCCTATTCAGTCAGTATGCTTTGGACATGAAATGATTTGTATGGTGGGGCCCTGTCCTGACCTTTATGACGTTTATGTACTCTTAGAGGCTTGTAGATAGAGGTCATGTATATAGATACTTGTATGGACTTGTCGGCCTATGGTTTGAGTGTACAAATGATCATGTTGGCCTTATAGGCCCGTATGTCACACGTATAAGTTTGTATATTATGTTGGGTCGTCCTATGTCGAGTATTCCCTTATGTTTTATTCTGGTTATCTGATGATAGCCCTTCTGCCCACTTACCCATGATGGTATGATAATAAATATATGTTACGTTGGTACTCGGTTGAGTAAGGCACCGGGTGCCTGTTACGGTCCTGCGGTTTGGATCGTGACAGTGTAGCAGTCAAAAGTTATTGGAGCACTTTGAAATATTGAAGAAAACCCGAGTTGTATACCAGTCCGAAGCGATATCGAAGCATTTGAATGTAAAAAGCAATTTGAATGTAAAAATCCAGGTTGTGTACCGGTCCGAAGCACTCTCGGAGCACTTTATTTAAAGGAAATTCGGGATGTGTACCGGTCCGAAGCGATATCAGAGCACTTGAAAGTAAAGAGGAAAATCCGTGCTGTGTGCCAGTCCGAAGCAATATCAGAACACTTTATTTGAAGGAAATACGTGTTGTGTACCATTCCGAAGCAATATCATAGCACTTGAATGTAAAAAGGAAAATTCGGGTTGTGTACCGGTCCGAAGCGAGATCAAAGCATTTAAATGCAAAATAAAATCTAGGCTGTGTACCGGTCCGAAGTGATATCGGAGCATTTAAATCTAAAATACCCGTATTAGAAGGTGGCGCCTATAAAATTTGACTTTGAAATGAAATGCCCATTTTTCAGGAGGGCGCCTGGAGAAAAAATAAGAAATTATTTTTCTTATTTGAGAAAATTGATGAAAAGGGTTCTGCTATTAATGACTCATGCATGCAATGAATGCAAAATGATGGAATTTTGAAATGATATGGCCGGATCTGACTCAGACTGCCTACGTATCCGAATGGAATCAGGCCAAAACGTAGTTCGATTGTAGTATATGACTGAATCCTATGTGGATTGCCCACGTAATCCTACCTAAGGAAATCATCGTGGAGTAGTTCCGAATTTATAGAAATGATTTTTGATTTCCTATTACAAGAGTGGGACCGAACCCTACGTGGGTTACCTACGTATCCCCCTGTGGGAAGTCCGGTCGGGCGTAGTTCTGTTACAATAAAATCTAACTCTATTGTCAATAAAACTTGACTCTTTTTGTTTTCCGTATTTTTTGTTGTTTTGTAGCTTTTTGTATAGAATATTGTAAAAAAGACTGTGATTTTATTGATTGATCATTTGTTACTTTGGTTGTCCCAACAATTAGTTTTGTGCATAGTAATTTTCACCATATACTTTCCAGTAAACCGAGAACAGCTTATGGGTAATTCCTATAGGTTCGAGTGGTACCTTATGAATACCTAAGTATCAACAAGATTTGTTCGTCTTGCTTTAATCAGAGATTTTGAATTATGCCTAATCGCATGCTTCAACTACCCTCACAACAAAGAAAGTCCTAATCTTCACACATATTTGAAGTATTGTTTTTATTTTAGGACATTTTGAGAAGCACACTCACACTCATAATGAAGTTCGATTCATGAGATTGAGATTCCATATGCTTGACCTTTATATGAGTATCCACTAATGTGAGACCACTCGGAATAGGATCATGTAGGGATATGTTATTGGCTTGTAATGTAGGCTTGGGGACGGTAGCATATTTATTTGGGATAAAAGTGACTAATTCCTCCTTGAGCGTTGCACTGTATCCGTGATTTCGGCATTCCGACCACGCTTTGGCGATTGATATTGTTTGGCTCGATGTTCTTTCTTTGCTTTGACTTCTCTTTGAATCTGTTGGAGGTTCTTCCATTTTTGGAGGTTTTTATTTTTCTTTTTCTTTTGACGTTAATCCTGCTTTGCAGTAGTTTTCCGTTTTTTTGTCGGAGTTCCTACTATTTGAATTTTTGGAGTTTTCCCCTTTTTTGGATTTTTCCTTGAATTTGCGGATATTGCTCCTTTTTGTTGAGATCCTCCTTTTGGACTTGCGAAGTTTCCCTTTTTCTTTTCTTGAAGCCATCTCTCTGATTGTTTTGGACTTTGCATCTTTCGCCTTTTCATGCTTGTCGCCTTCACTTTGGTCTTTGTCTGAAGTTATACGTTTTCTATAACGACCCGAATTTCCCACCTTCGGGACCGTGATGGCGCCTAACATTTCATTTACTAAGGAAGCCAACGTTAGAGAAATTCTTAAGCAAGTTTTTAAATAATTCAAATAATTAAACCAATTAAACTGAAATGAAACTAAAATGAAGTACGAAGTGGCATAATAACCAACATATCTAAGTATAACCCCGGATCTGGAGTCACAAGTGCACGAGCTACTAGAAGTTCGACAAATATTGTCTGAAATAAGTACAACTGTTTCGAATGAAGTGAACAGTTAATAAGGAAAGAGGAAGGGGACTTCAAGGTCTGCGGACGCCAACAAATGTACCTCGAGTCTCCAAATGTGATAATCCGAGCTGATGCACCTCACGTACAGCTGGGACCAGTACCAAAATCTGCACAAGAAGTGCAAAGTGTAGTATAAGTATAATTGATCCAATGTACTCTGTAAGTGCCGAGTCTAACCTCGACGAGGTAGTGACGAGTCTATGACAGGACACTCACATAATTAAACTTGCACAAACGAGGATATATGTGCAACATAACAACAAATAGAGATTTAATACGTACGATTGGGAGGGGGACATGCGAAAGGGGAACATGATATGATAGCTACAACAGGAATGACAGCATAAGACAGTCAAATAATTCATCAACTAATGAAAATGGATAAACATAATGAATGAAGACGGCACAGCATCACCCTCGTGCTTTTACTCTCAACCTCACCATTAAACATTAATAATGGCATGAAATCACACTTCGTGCGTTTACTCTCAACCTCTCCATGAAAAGATAAATATGGTACGGCATCACCCTTCTTGCTTTTACTCTCTTCCTCACTATGTATTAATCAATAAATGAAACAATAAGCGGCACAACATCACCCTTCGTGCTTTAACACTCTCCCTTACCATGTAGTAATGAAAATAAAAATTTGGGAGATAGATAATGCAAGAATTAACCTTACGTCAATAATGTTCCAAGATGCCAAACCTCAACTTCCAAACATACTCAACCATCACAATTAATTTATATATGCGGAAAGAATGATCAAGTAAGTAATAAACTAATATACGCATGGATGTCATAATTAAAGAAGGCAATAAATTACAAAGAAACAAGTCCCACCCGCATGCTTTAACCCAACAATAACGCATAAGTACTCGTCACCTCATATATACTTTCTACCCACACATTCGAACACGTAGTAAATAGGCAAAAAAGTTGTCAAGGTTAACCACGAAACTTACCTCACTCCGCAATTAACTCAGAGATCTACCAGAGCCTTTCCTCTAAAATTCGCCTCCAAACCAATCGTATCTAACCAAAATCGACTCGATAACCTCAAATAATGCTACGAGAATCAATTACAATACATAAAGTTAGGATTTTTATACTTTTCCTAAAAAGTCAAAAAAAGTCAAGCCCGGGCTTGCTTGGTCAAAATACGAGTTTCGGACCAAAACCCGATTACCCATTCACCCCCGAGCCCGGTTATGTAATTTGTTTTGAAATCCGACCTCAATTCTAGGTCTAAATTCCAATTTTACCCAAATCCCTAATTCTACCCAAATTCCCAATTTCCACCATGAAAATCCTATGTTTAATGATGAAAACTTATGAAATGTAATGGGTAAATAAAAGAAAGTAGGTTAAGTTCGGTCACTTACCAATGAATTGAGGAAGAAAAGCACTTGGAAAAATCGTCTTTAAGGTTTTCAGGGTTGAGAAATTGAAAGAATGAGCTAATATCCCATCCAACTCAGTTCTTACCCAGTTGCCAATATCGCAATTGCGATATTTTGTTCGCAATTGCAAGAAAGAGGCCTCCAATGCGAACTCCTCTTAAAAACCCAGTCATCGCAAATATGATGTTTTGGTCGTAAATACGAACCCCAAGCCCTCGCAAATGCGGACCACCTCTTCGCAAATGCTAAGATTGCCAAGAAACATGTTGAGTCACAAATGCGACTCTGCCTTCGCAAAAGCGGAAATAGCAAGTTCACAAATGCGAACTTTTACCTCGCAAATGCGAGACTCCCCAAGTCAGCCCATGCTCGTAATTGCGAACCCTTGTTCGCAAAAGTGAGGCTCGCAAATTCGAGCCAGATCTCGCAAATGCGAGACCTGCAATAGAACACTAGTAACAAATGAGGCATCAACTATTCTACCAAGTCCGAAATCACGCTGTGGCCTATCCGAAACCCGTTTGAGCCCTCAGGGCTCCAAACCAAATATGCACACAAGTCCGAAAATATCATACAAACTCGCTCGCGCTATCAAAATACAAAAATAACACCTAGAACTACGAATCAGACACCAACACGAATGAATTTTTCAAAGAAACTTAAGAACTTTCATTTTAACAATAGGACGTTCGAATCATGTCAAATCAACTCCCTTTTGCATCAAATTTTGCAGACAAGTCATAAATACTAAAACGGACCTATACCACATTCCGAAACCAAAATCCGAACCCTATAGCAACAAATTCATACTACGGTCAAATTTATGAATTCTTTGAGCCTTAAGACCTATAATGTTCAACAAATTCCGATAATTCAAGGTAGGGAGCTCCGATTTTGACCTAAATCATGATACGGACCCACCGGGACTGTTAAAACACAGATCCGGGTCCGTTTGCTCAAAACGTTGACCGAAGTCAACTCAAATGAGTTTTAAAGCACAAATTCACATTTAAATCAATTTTTCACATAAAAGCCTTCCGAAAAAAGATACAGGCTACGCTTACAAGTCGAGGAAGGCTAAACGGATCTATTTGATGTTTCGAAACACAAAATTAAGGGTTGAAACTCTAGATGACCTATTGGGTCATCACATTTTCAATGCGCACAAAGATGTTGTGCCAAGAGAGAGGTAGTACTCTTAAGCACAAAGAAGGGTATAGCCAAAGATATTGTTGTCCAAAGTAAAGGCTCAAGGCTCAAAGGGGGAATGCTAGGGGTTAATGTCATTTGTGTAGTCTCGAAAGGCTCAAACGGGTGAAAGAAGGCCTACGATCCTTTCCCAAACCAAGCGTTACTCAAGATTTCGCATCAACAGACATTCGGGCTACACAATGCACATGAAATGATGAGGTCAGCTTTGTTATTACGTTGACTGTTAGCATGAGATATTCTTTCAACCATCACTAAGGTATAATTAAGAGGTAACACAAGATTTTATGATTTACCCGAAGTTGATCCTCTCCATTATACCAACTAACATTTGCTCTTTCTCATGCACACCGTAACTATGTTGGTACTAATCAATTCAATGTTTTGATGAATATTGTTTTTTGAATTTTGACTTAATATATATTTATTTTTTAAAATGTTGAGTTAATCAATAGTTTTTTGAGATTTTGACTTATATATTTTTTGAATTTTTGGAATTAATCAATTTATTTTGTGATGACTTAATATATATATTTTGAATTTTTGAATTAATCATTTTTTGGTTTTTTTGAAAAATGACATCGAATCCGAAGGTTACCTACATATCTCATTGAAATGAGAATCAGGTCAAGTGTAGTTCAGGAAGATTAGAAATTAAAAAGAAAATATTTTTAGATTCATTTTACTTCATTTATTTTTTTTGAATTTTTGAATTAATCAATTTTTTTTTTGTGATTTTTGATAAAGAGAATTGAATATAAAGCAGGCTTGCGGTTATCGTTCCGAAGCGATATCAGAGCATTGAATGTTAGACGGGCTTTGGTACCGTTACGAAGCGTTATCAAAGCATTGAAAGATAGACGGGCTTTGGTACCATTCCGAAGCGATATCAGAGCATTGACAGGGATGTAAATCTCCAGACGATGGGAGTAACAGAAAAGAAAATTCAAATCTCCACACTATGGGAGTATTCGATGGGCTATGGTACCGTTTTGATGCGATATCAGAGTATTGATAGGAATTTAAATCTCCACATAATGGGAGTGATAGGAAAGAAAATTCGAATCTCCACGCGATACGAGTATTCAATGGGCTTTAGTACCTTTCCGATGCGATATCGGAGCTTTGACGTGAAAGTAAATCTTCGCACGATAGGAGTGGCAGGAATGAAAATTTGAATGTCCACGCGATGAGAGTATTGGACGGGCTGTAGTACCTTTCCGATGCGATATGGGAGCATTGACAGGAAAGTAAATCACCGCACGATGGCACCCATCATCGTTGTTAAGCAAGCCAACGGTGAACCATCAACTAAATTATTCCTTTTATTACTTATGAAATCATTAATTTTATTAGATAAAGAAATTAATGCACAAAACAATAGATACGTACAATTTGAGTATGACATAAAAATAAAAGTGTGACAATGTTAAGCAAAACCTCAACCAATTACTAGAACATCCTAAAACCCAATGTCACAAGTGCATGAGAATTTACTAGTAGGTATAATAATAATACAACATCTATCTTGAATGTAAGATAGACATGATAAAGTAAATAAGTATGATGGAGACTCTATGTGCTGCGGATCGTAACATGGAATACAACCCACCATAAAGCCCCCTCGGCAACTGCGTCTACGCGCCCAAATGACCATCAAAACTATACCTACACAATAAATGTTGCATGAGTACGTAAATCAACCCATACCCAGTAAGTTTTTAGCCTAAACCCGGAGAAGTAGTGACAAGGGGTCGACATTGACTCTTACTAGTGGTCCAATAAATAAAGTACATGAATTATAAGCAGACATGAAATACAACAGTATCAGTGGAATAAGAAACAATAATTAACGTGAGCCTTTAACAAAATATTAATTTAAAATTTCCATATACCGCATGCCATCTCAACGAATAAGAATCGTCAAGTAAATATCGACCTCAAGTCATGAAGGAAATATCGTGTAATTGCCAAGTCCCAATGGGGGGGGGGGGATCTCGTGGATGTTCGAACTCCTAGTGATTTGCGCACGAATGATGCCGAGGTCGTTTGGCCCGATCCATATAGTCGTGTACATACACTGCCGAGGTCATAAGGCCTAATCCATGGATGCATCTTATATATAAATACTGTCGAGGCATTTGGCCTGATCCCCTGGAAGAGAAGAAACTTATCGAATTACGGGCTACGTGTTTGCAACTTAAAAACAAGAACGTAAAGTAATCACGACTTTCGCCAACATTCTAATATCGTCAAACAGCTCAAAGTAATAAGGTTCGATCTAACATGGTCTCTAATCACATTTCATTCATAAGGCTTAGGTAATTAAACTAACAAGTGGAGTTCAAATAATACAAACATTGCCTGATAAATTCCTAAGTCTACCCGGACATAACCATGATAATAGCTGCGTACGGACTCTCGTCACCCCATTCGTACGTGGCTCCCACAACAAGTAGCACATAACAAATACAATACCTACGAGGTAGTTTCCCCCTCACAAGGTTAGACATGAGATGTACCTCGCTCCGAAGTTTCATAACCGGCTCCAACGCCTCCCTTACACCTCAAACCGATGCCCATCGCTCCCAAACGAGTCAAACAATATGCAAACCAAACAAAATATATTCCAATGCTCATGATTTAATAACTTAGAATAAATTCCCAACTCCGCTAGAAAAGTCAAAAAGTCAACCTTGGGCTCACATGCCCGGATTTCGAAATGCCACAAAAAGCATCGAAAATCACGGATCGACAATCAAAATCCTTGTTTTAGCTTTCAAGCATTCAAACTTCGACGAACGCATCCGAATCATACTTAAACATTCCAGAATGATGCCAAACTTTACGTACAAGTCACAAATCATAATACGAACCAATTTAAGGCTCGGAATCCCAAACGAAAATCGATAACACCAAAGTCCACTTCATATTAAACTTAGGAAATTCTAGGTCCTCAAAAAATGTCAACGTTCCACAATAAGCGTCGAAACGCTCCCAGGCAATTTGATACTTAACCCGAACATATGCCAAGTCCAAAAATTATCATACGAACCTATTGGAACCTAAAATTAAAACTTCGAGGTCGTTTACTCGAAAGTCAAACCTTGGTCAACTCTTCCAACTTAAAGATTCCGAATTAAGAATTTTCCTTCCAAATCAACTCCGAACTTTCCGAAATGCAAATCCGACTACACATAAAAGTCATAATACATGAAGTGAAGCCACTCAAGGACTCAGACTGCCGAACGACGTGCTAGAGCTCAAATACTAGTCATGTCGTTACATCCTCCCACTTAAGCATATGTTCATCCTCGAACGTGTCTTGAATCATTCCAGAGTTGCCCAAAAGCACTGGTTAAAACCTCGTGCACCTACCCGTGCCACCACAACCCATATGAGCACATTGGCTCAAGTCAGACTAAAGATCCTTCCTGCCACCTTAGCCCACAAGCCTAACAACCAAATTTCAACATCCGAAATTTTATATAAGGTCTGATTTTAACATACGAACACCGTATCAAGCTCGACAAGCTGAACCAAACATGATCTATGCACCCATGCTGAAATCACACAATTGCACCGCATAACTCATTTGCCCATAGAACTTCCTCAAACCACAATAGTTGCAAATTCACGAATCCGCTGCACGTAATATACCTCATTACACATGCAAGCCATGTTCCAACTCTGGCAATACTGCAACGATGCAATAGATGCGTAGGAACCCATAACCTCCCACAAAATCATTAACTCATGGAGTCTCTCCGCTGACAAGAACCATTGCCTCATTCTGAACTGACTAGTGACATTTTCTTTTCCAACATACATTATATACATCCGATCGCATTGTTTTCCTGTCCAACAAGCTCGCCACAAGGAGTACAAGCTGCTCGGGGAATAAGCTGTCTCGAACCCCATCTAAAACCTCCTACAATGCCATCAATGTGCCAACTAACCACAACTCGAATTTGACCAATAAGGAGACACAAACACGAATCCAGGACTATCTTGCCCGCATAACGAGTAAAACAACCAAACAAATATTATGGACCTAACTCGGGGATAAGAACAAAACATATAAATAAGTACAAGGAACAGTACTCAACATCTCACAGTTGTGGCGCGCAACCCAATCTTTACATCATACACGTGGTAGCGTGCCACCCGATCCACATATAAGAATCAACAAAGAAGTACTCATCGAGCCAAAACACTCAGACCCATGAAATGCCCGAATACCGACCACCAGCACGCCAAGTGCATAACCACACCTTCGAGAGACGGATAGTGTCATGCGCTACAAAAGTGAAGTACAACTAAGGTGCATCAAACAACCAACATCTCGAGAGCCATCTCGCTAAAATAATACCACAACTACACAGGGTAACGACAACTATGTGAATAATCAAGCTACCTCAGAACCCACATTGCATAAAAGAGTAGCACTTGAAACAGACGACGCCAGGAATATCATCCACCACGCCCGAAGACTTATCCATAAGCAATGTTATGCTGAATAAGCATATCTGATCTGGTGTAGACTATACATTAACATTGGGCTTACCTACGGACCTCAAAGCCGATTCCGCTCATCCCCAAATACATATATAACCTCCCAAAGATCCACAATGACCCTATCCAAGACACATATGATCGACCGTCAAATCCGGAACAAACTTTTGTCACGACCCAAAATCCAACATGTTGTGATGGCACCTAACCCAACCTGCTAGGTAAGCCAAAAAACAATAAAACACAATATAGTGATAATTATAAATATCAAAATTGACACAACTGAATTTTTATACAACTCCCCAAGGACTGGTAGTACATGTCATCAGCCATGAAGACTTAGATTTTCAAAACTGAAATGAAATAAATACAACATATGTTTGAAATGTACATGGACAAAAATCGAATATAAAGCTATCAAGAACAAGTGATAGTCGTAACTGGAACACATGTACATCTTCAATGCTAGCCCTCTCCATACACAACATCATCAACACCAAGATCTGGATGCAAGGTGTAGAAGTGTAGTATGAGTACAACCGACCCCATGTATTCAATAAGTATCCTAACTAACCTCGGCGAGGTAAAAGAAGCAACAACAATAGATGATACTCACTAACACCTGTGCAATTCATAATTTCAACCAGTATAGAACAAATATATGATCAAAACAGGAAATGTCAAGTAAAACCACTTTGATGCTCAGAATTATTTGTTTTAAACTATTCTGCTCAGTCACAATTTAGCATATAAGGAAGATATGCAAGTAAAATCAGGTAGGAAATTTCAACTAAAGATGAAATGCAATAGCCAAATATAAGTCTGTTGCGGCGCGCAACCCGATCCAATAAACATAAGACAATAAGGCCTGTTGCGGCGTGCAACCCGATCCAATAACAGTAACAAGCTCTACCACAGCTCACATAAACCAGAAACACATCAGTTTCTCACACTCCATGTGTACACCATCAATAGAGAAACATGAGAGGATGACCCTAGGGGGATGAATGTGTATCCACACGCAAGCACGACCAATTCAACATGCTACCAGCCTGGCATGGTGACACGCTCAATATCATAAATCACTCGGCGGGTCACAGGTTCAATATCAATCGCAGACAACTCACGTGCTGTGCGGACAACTCGCGTGCCATAATATTAGTATATGGATCATCACGGACAACTCACGTGTTGCACGGACAACTCACGTGCCTATACTCACAATCCGACCATCGTGGTCACATGCATAACAATGTAATCCGCTCGGCGTGATCACATGCACCCAGTCCAATCATATAACACAAGAGCAAATAAACAAGAATACATGTATGTGATGAATGAATAACAAATCTCATGCTCTTGGACTGGTATAAATGACATGCTAAAGTGTAGGCATGTGCAAAGTGTGCTATCATAGCTCAATTCGGTAATTTCATCACATAATAGCATTTATCAAGTTCACTCAGGGATTAAACTTCTATGCAGCCTCAAACATGGCTCAAATAGTTTACGCAAAGTTACAAATATGTAACATATCATAGCTTGAAGCTTAACAGCTCTGAAATGCCATCCCGCGCATATCCAGCTCCGAACGACTCGAAACTAGCAAAAAGCAACTCAAAAATATCAAATAATGCCTAAGGAAACAATCCAATTGATAAAGGCTGAATCTTTAATCGTTTACTCAAAGTCAACCAAAAACTCAAACTCGGGCTCGCACCTCGAAACTAGATAAAACTCAAAAAATCCGACAACCCATTCAATTACGAGTCCAACCATACTAATTTCACTCAAATCCGACTCTGAATCGATGTTCAAAACTCAAAAATTCACTTTAGGGAAATTTAGATAAAACCCCTTAATTTCTCTTTTGAAATCATAAATCGAATGCCAAAATCGAAGATAGATTCACAAAATATAATCAAAACCGAATAGAAAACACTTACCCCGGTCCATGTGGTGAAAATCACCTCCAAATATTGCCCAAATCCTAACTCCCCAACTCAAAATATGACGAAATGAACCAGCCCTCAATTTATATAACTCCTGCCCCGCATTTTGCTAATGCGAACAAACAGTCGTAACTGCGACTTCCGCTTTTGCGGTAAAAGACTCGTACCTGCGAGAAAGTCTCAACCCATTACTTGCCGCTTCTGCGACACCAAACACACCTCTGCGATTGCGCTTCTGAGCTAAAGGTACCGCACCTGCAGCCTTACAGATGTGTCATCACTCTGTATCTGTGACCTTTTCACATCAAAATGTCTGCATCTGTGGACATGCTTCAGCACCCAAACTTCCGCACCTGCGGACTCTACTCCCAGACCATAACTTCCGCTTCTGCGATTCCTTCACCACTTCTGCGGCTCCACACCTGCGCCGATAGCTCCGCAGTTGTGGTCACACCAAAACCATTGCTAAGCCAGCATAGCCAAAATGATCCAAAAAGATCTGAACCTCGTCCAAAACTCCTCCGAGTCCCTCGAGACCCCTTCCGAATATACCAAAAAGTCCCATAACATAACAAGGACTTACTCGAGGCCTCAAATCACCCATAACAACACCAAAACCATGAATCGCACCTCAATCAAACTCAATGAACTTTAAAACTTTCAACTTCCAAAACTCGTGTCAAACCATATCAAGTCAACCCGGAATGAACTCAAATTTTGCACACGAGTCTCAAATGACATAACGAATCTATTCCAATTCCCGGAACCACAATCCGAGCCCGATATAATCAAAGTCAATCCCCGTCAAACTTATGAACATTCAAAACATTCATAGTTCCAACTTCCACCCATTTAGTACTGGAACCTCCTAGAAACACCCAAATTCAAATTCGGGCATACGCCCAAGTCCAAAATCTCCATCAGGACCTAATGGAACCATCATAACTGGGTCAAATACACAAAAGCCAAACTTGGTCAACTCTTCCAACTTAAAGCTTCAAGCATGAAATTCATTCTTCCGAACTAATTCTGAATCACCCGAAAACAGAAACGACGATACATATAAGTCATAATACATCATACGGAGCTACTCATGCCCTCAAACTACCGTGCGAAGTGCAAATGCGTAAAAAGCTATACGTTCGTCCTCGAACGTGCCAAGAGTCATTCAAAAGCTATCAAATCTCTGTTTAACTCACGTTGCACATACTCGAGGGTGATCCCACGTCACCCCAATCCATATAAGCCTAACAACACAACAAAACTGAAGATCATTACTTCAACCTTAGTCGCTAAACTTTAAAACCTAATTTCCAACATTCGGAATCCATTACCATACCCGAGTCTCACGTCTACACCATCTATAAGTCTGAACAAGATGTATCAAGCCATAACCATAACCCAAGATGAAATCACATGATACACCACATAACTCACATACTCGTAGCAATAATTTCCAATCACCGTAGCTGCTTAAAAATAAACCTGTTACCGGTAATGAACCTCATATCAAATAAAAACCTTGTTCTAAACCTTCGTACAATGCCAATGATGAATGAAACATGGAGAAACTCATAACCACTCATCAGATCAACAAGTCATGAATCTCTCTCGCCTAACTAGAACCATAGCCCAAATTCTAATCTGACTTCCGATATTACTCTTCCAAACACACTGTAATCAAATTCGATAGCAATCACTTCAGGACCAAATACTCCATCTCATTAAATACAAGCTACTCTACTGACATGCCACACCAATACTACCTAGAGCCACAAAATGTGCAATTCGTGCACCAATAAGCAATAATTCAAATGTATTCAAAAATGAAAAATGACTCAAATGAGAGAATCATACCGCAAGCTCAACAAGTACCACCACATCCACAATGCTATGAACCCAACATACATAGCAGAACCAAGACAGATGAATCTAACACAAAGGATCACATCCCAACATGACTCCACTGTACTGCGCGTCCCCACCCAAACACCAGTCCATATGAAATACCTCAAGCCACCATGCTCAAAATCAACAACCACAAGCAATTCGACATCAGGTTGAAGAAGTGCATGGCCATAACCATGGAGAAGAAAATAACACAATATACCACAGCCGGGAAGACCATAACCATGGCGCAATCAACCATTCAATACCCCAATAACCACCTCGCTCGAATTCCGCTACAAGGCCCAAACAGAACCATTTCATGTGTGTATATAACCAACAAATCACAACTCCTCGTAGCATAGAGGAGTAACACATAGAACAAATCATACACGAATAAAATCAATTCTAACTGAACGGCACATCCCTCAACAATAGCAGTACGGAGTCAACCAATCCAACCCGATATAGAATATACATCCTCATTAGGCCTACCAAGGAGCACCAAATGAACCCCGGTCATCCGTAAATAGATAAACAATCCTCCTAAAGTCCAAACTGACCTAACCATAACACATACTACCATCTGGATAACTTTGTCCACCTCTTTAATGTTCACAACCACGAAACAATCTGATTTTCAGAACTCACGGTGTCCAAATCCATAGAACACATGAATCACCATAGCCGATCCTAACTCCGCTACTCGAATGACTAACACATCTCTCATACACAATCAACCCATGAGAAATATATTCTAAAATTCCCCCACGCCACATGGCAAAAGTCTGAACATCAACTGTCACTCAACTAGGCGAGTACCGTAATACCAATGAAGCATTCGAAGTCAGAACATAGTGCGCCTTCTACGATGCGCACCCTTCAGGCAATACCAAGTAGTAATAACATTCATATAACATCTAAAGCAGTCCATGTTGTTCAAAATTCATGACCTTCCCTAGAAAACTGAACCACCACCTTGTACATGTGAATCTCAATCCCATAGGATGTACCGCATCTATCAGGCCATCATATGAAAACACGAGAACCTCATTATCAACTCTGAGTCACAAGAAAAATACATACTCGATTAG
This sequence comes from Nicotiana otophora, assembly GCA_000715115.1. Classification (NCBI taxonomy): domain Eukaryota; kingdom Viridiplantae; phylum Streptophyta; class Magnoliopsida; order Solanales; family Solanaceae; genus Nicotiana; species Nicotiana otophora. The sequence continues at coordinate 17,281 of AWOL01S0105799.1, read as the reverse complement.
CTAGAAACCATCCACTTTATCCCATCCAAGAGAAAATCACAGTACACAACATACTCCTCATGCCAGTAGAAAATATCCATCTCAACCTGTGGTAGAAATCATCGAGAACTCTATGAAATCCATATGCACATAACCAAGCCATCAGAACTGAATCCCTCTAACTCAACCAAGTCATGCAAGTCACCAAACCGAATAGTATTTCCATAAAACACCTGTAAAGCCCCATCACATCGTAAGAACCAAAAGAGCCGAGCATACAGTTACCATACTGATCCAACCTACTACCATGCGTCCTATTTCCTCCGAGTTTCTTCTAAATTTCCTTCAAGTTAACACTTCGCTTTGCTAGCACACTTCAAACACTAATTCAATGTTTACCACGAGAGATCTTAGCACAAAACCACATCTCTATAAGGCCCATAAGCTGTTGCATTCCCATTTAAACACCCAGAATACCGCATCTGAGATACCCAATCTGAAGAGACCTTATGTGAATATAAAGTCGTTTCCTTAATCTCTATGATAATGAAATATAGAATCCATAATGATACAAAAATATTGCGAGTCCCGACACCATCCAATGCAAATCCCAGATCTTAGCCATATACAAATCCGAAAAATTTTCAATTGCCACATATAAATCTTGAATCTTCTAGAGAGTTATCCACTGTGCTCAGATCTCAATTGCACCGCCCAAACAGGCCGAGCGACCTCTACCCCATTAGCACAATAACACCCAAAGAAGTAATCCACACCTCTAAGCAACCGAGTAAATCCGTTTTCTTGGTATATTACATCCATCACGAACATAAACCCTAGACCATTTCCAAGACTTCCATATATCGATAAGGTGTAATACATCATGCATCCAGAAATTCCTTACTCAAGTCATCCTCAAAACCAACCTCTACAAGTCATAATCGATCCACAAGTATGCCTCAGACTGAAACCAATACAACACATAACCATGCAATCAAATCGCCGATGGAAGACTCCCCAACTTGGCTCAAAGCCATGGAATAAAACATTCGATAACTCACAATACCCGTACTCTATTACTGCCATAATCCTGCAGTGAGATTGAACTAAATCCTTCACAAGCTCCTGCAACACAACCCATAAAATGCCTCAAATCATCTGCTAAGCTCGCATTTATCCTCGTGACAGTCAGGTCAACTTTCACCACAAATCCAAATTTAAATCTCAACACATATAACCCACTAGTAGAAAACAACTCTCCACACAATATCATAATCATCACACATCCATAGACCAACCCGCATGAGATAACCCACCTGCTTAGCCTCAAACTGACACCTCTCTATACCCTTTCGCAACCACAACTACTACGCAATCACTTAATCTTCCTGAGTCTGAACTCATCAAGAAGACATAAGAGTCTACTTTGTTCCACAAATAAACAACATGAAAGATTCCTCAACATGATCATAACTCGAGACTGTACAATACATCAAGACAGAATTCAAGCATCCAATAGTCATTTTACATCCCAAGAATCCCTTCTCGCCATATCTAAACCATCTGAATGCATATCGCAATGACGTCATACTCATCATATAGCCATCCAACAACTCACCGAGCCATAAATTCCACTCATAGGGATACTACTGGACATATAAGTCCAAAAGCACATGCTCACACAACTGAAATTACCGAGCCTAAGTTGCGGCCTAAACCTGGCCTGTCACCAAAACACAAAAAACACATCTCGCACCTCATCTATGGAATTGCAAGCCGTCGATGCACAACTAATACCAACTCTCATAAGGAATGAAAAATGGAAAGTTTATCCTAGATGCCTTCTAGCCTCCCAAAGATAGGTATGGGCGTCATCATGCTGATCCGTAAGACTCTACTAGACACTTGCTCATGACTCGTAGAACCTATGAACCTAGAGCTCTGATACCAACTTTTCACAACCCAAAATCCAACCCGTTGTGATGACACCTAACCCAACCCGCTAGGTAATCCAAATAACAATAAAATACTATATAGTGATAATGATAAGAGTCAAAAATGAAATAACTAAATTTTGATACAACTCCCCAAGGACTGGTAGTACAAGTGATGAGCCACTAAGACTTAGATTTACAAAATTGAAATAAAATAAATACAACATATGTTTGAAATGTACATGAACAAAATTCTAATCTAAATCTACCAAAGATTAGTGATATCCGTAATTGGAATGCAGGTACATCCTCAATGCCAGCCCTCGCCATACACAACAGCATCAACACCAAGATCTGCACGCAAGGTGCAAAAGTGTAGTAGGAGTACAACCGACCCCATATACTCAATAAGTATCCTAAATAACCTCGGCGAGGTAAAAGAAGCAAGAACTATAGATGATACGCACTAACACTTGTGTAGTTCATAATTTCAACAAGTATAGAACAAATATATGATCAAAACAGGAAATCTCAGGTAAAACCACTTTGATGCTCACAATTCTTTATTTTAAAGTGTTCTGCCCAGTTACAATCCAGCGTATAAGGAAGATATCCAAGTACAATCAGGTAGGAAATTTCAAGTAAATATGAAATGTAATAACCAAATATCAGTCTGTTGCGGCGCGTAACCCGATCTAATAAGCATAAGCCAATAAGACCTGTTGCGGCGTGCAACCCGATCCAATAACAGTAACTAGCTCTCCTAGAGCTCACATCAACCAGAAACCCCTCGGTTTCTCATTATCCGTGTGTACACCATCAATAAAAAAACATAAGAGGGTGACCCTAGGGGAATGTATCTATATCCACACGCAAACATGGCCAATTCAACGTGCTACCATCCTGGCGTGGTCAAGGGCTCAATATCATAAACCGCCTCGCGTGGTCACATACTCAGTAGCAACTGCACAGACAACTCACGTGCTACATGGACAACTCACGTGCCATAATATCAGCATCTAGATCTGCACAGACAACTCACGTGCTGCACGAATAACTCACATGCCGATACTCACAATCCGTCTGGCATGGTCACAGGCACAACAACACAATCCGGCCGGAGTGGCCACATGCATCCAGTCCAATCATATTAGACATGAGCAAATAAATAAGAATACATATATGTGATGAATGTATAACAAATCGCATGCTCATAGACTAGTATAAATGACATGCTAAAGTGTAGGGATCTGCAAAGTGTTGTATCATAGCTCAAATCGGCAATTTTATCATAGAGTAGCATTTAACAAGTTCATTCAGGGATTAAACCTCTATGTAGCCTCAAATATGACTGAAATAGTTCACACAATGTAATAAATATGAGAAATATCGTAGCTTAAAGCTTAATAGTCATTTCCAGGCTTATCATAGCCTAAGCACAACCCAAGCATGGATAAATACCCCCGGTGTTAGCACATGGGCTCAAACCCCACACATGTGCACTTATAGCAGGTAGCTATCACAAATAATTTAGGCAACTAGTGCCTCAACAAATTTTAGATAAGATACTTACCTCAAACAAGCCAAACAAATACCGAGCAAGCCAAACAATGGTCTAGAAATGCCTCCCCATGCGTATCAAGCTGCGAACGAGTCAAAACTAGCCAAAAGCAACAAAACAACATCAAATAATGCCTAAGGAAACAATCCAAATGACAAAGGTCGAATCTTTACTTGTTTACTCAAAGTCAACCAAAAAGTCAAACCCGGGCCCGCACTCAGATCTGGATAAAACTCACAAAATCCGACAACCCATTCAATTACGAGTCCAACAATACTAATTTCACTTCTAATTATATAACTTCTGCCCAGTCATTTTTCAAATGCAAACAAACAGTCTCATCTGCAAATTCTACTTCTATGGTAAAAGACTCACACCTGCGAGAAAGCCTCAACCTAGCACTTGTCGCTTTTGCGACACTAAACATGCCTTCGCGATTATGCTTCTGCGTTAAAGGTACCGCACCTGTGACCTCGCAGATGCGTTTGCACTCCGCATCTACGACCTTCTCGCCCACTGTCCATTTTTGCTTCTACGATAAAAATGTCTGCATCTGCGGACACGCTTCAACGCCTAAACTTCCGCACCTGCGGACTCTGCTCCCAGGCCACCACGTCTGCTTCGGCGGCTCGGCACCTGCACCCATAGCTCCGCAGGTGCGGTCACACCAGAACCCCTACCAAGCCACCATAGCCAAAATGATCCAAAACAATCCGAACCTCGGCTTAAACTCTTCCGAGCCCCGCAGGACTCCGTCTGAATATACCAAAAAGTCCCATAACACAACACGAACTTATTTGAGGCCGTAAATCAGGCATAAAAACACTATAACCATGAATCACACCTCAAATCAAACTAAATGAACTTTTGAACTTTCAAATGACATAACGAAGCTATTCCAATTCACGGAATCACAATCCAAACTCGATATCATCAAAGTCAACTCCTGGTCAAACTTATGAAAATTTCAAACCTTCAATTTTCAAATTCCGCCACATACTGCTGAAACCTCCTAGAAACACCCAAATGCAAATCCGGGCATACGCCCAAGTCTAAACTCGCCATCCGGACCTAATGGAACCATCAAAACTCCATTCTGGGGTCAAATACACAAAAATCAAAATTGGTCAACTCTTCTAACTTTAAGCTTCAAACATGAAATTCATTCTTCCAAACAAATTTTGAATCACCCAAAAACCGAAACTGAGGATACACACAAGTCATAATATATCATTCAGAGCTACTCATGCCCTCAAACCACCGAACAAAGTGTAAATTCTCAAAACGACCGGTCGGGTCGTTACAATTTCCATAGTCCACAACCAAAGGTATAGAGCGTCTCTCAGACATAAATTCTCCAATCTATGACAGTGCTAGGATCTCCATACCTGATTTCAATCTCTACCCCTTACATGACTGACTAACAATACTTATACGATCATTCCATGGGAGATACTCCCACACCTTCCGCACCAGGTAGCAAAGTCTGCATATACATGCCAGCAACCCTACTAATTCTGTAATGCAAATCAATACATAATGCCTCTTCCATAGAATACCGTTCTCAGGCGACACTAAGATAGTGCCAGCATACTTTGAACAACTGAAATCTCCTCCCACTCCTCCGTGCTCGTGATATTCTTATCAAAACTGAACCGCAACCTTGATCCTCGACTTCCAATTTCCATACCGCTCACTTCACCTATCATACTGCTACGCGAGAGTACAAGAATTTCATCACAACTCCTAAACCACCAGTAGAGTCAATACTTAATCGACTAGAAATCTTTTACTTAACTCATTTCAAAAGAACAATTGCAACACATAACCAAATTCCCGTAACTACATGAAATGAAAACGTCAAGTTGTGGTCTAAACCCCCCTAACTCTTTCGGGATCCATTTACACATAAAAAGCCATCATAATCTAATACCTACAGATCAATCAAAATACGACGGTTGTCAAGCCCGCACGTACAACCATGAATCACCTGCATGGCCTTACCAAACCAAAGGAACCAATCATTTCCACAACCATGCTGATTCAAACCACTACTAACTGACTCAACTTCTCTTGATTTACACTTGACTTGCCTTCAAAACAATAGCTTTATGCAAACACACAATGAAACTCAAACAACACTTATCTCGAGTGACCCAAATCACGAAACCACTTCGTCTCAATACCCATAAGCACTGTTATGCCTTCCTCATGCACTCAATAGTATCTCCAACTGATACCCCCGTTCCAAAATATCTTGTGCAAATCTGATGCTATTTTCTTCTATCTATCTAACATCGCACCACAGACCCATTGGCATTCATAGAAACACTCCAAGTCTCTTTCACATTCCACTACAACACTAATTCCTTAGCCATAGGATGAACTCGAAAATCCTTAGGCACCGCACTTTAATTCTTGAACCCACTAGAACCATTATTGAGAGTCATCCACTTTGACCTAGTTCCAAGTATATATCCAAATGTTGGTGCTCTGTTAGCACATGAACACTTCTAAAGAGGCAACCGGATGAATTCCTTTCCTTGTACATTACATCCACAAGAAGTATGAAATATGAGTGATCCCAAAATCTGCACATGAATCGATAAGGCGAAATGTATCACACATTCATCAATTTCCTTGCTCGACTTACTCCCGCTGTTTTCTTGCCTTAGTCATAACTAATCCACCAATGTACTGATAACCCGATACTCCAAAGGTGCATAACCATGTGACCCAATCATAGACGGTAGGCTCCCCCACGTATCTTTAAGCTACAATCCATAAATCCAAAACCCATAATGACTCCTCTTTCTCTGGTATCATAATCTCGCACCATTATTCAGCCCAAAGTTCTCACAAATTCTTGTTGCACCAATCATAATACATCCCAAATTTGTAACACCCCGACCTCAGGGAGCGCGACCGGTGCTCAACGGTGTTACCCCGGTTGAGCAAGCCTGCACAGTGCCGTCTACAGAACTAAACCATGAATAAAGAGAAGAATACATTTCATTAATTAGACCGTAAGAGGTCATGTGAATAACACTAGTCCATTTCCATTAGTTACGTCATTAACAAGTCTTTGAAATATAACATAGTACAATCATAGTTAAAGTGGAAGAAATGACACGATTACAACATTTGCATTTTTAGTTAACCTTCCCAAACACAGGTACAACCCACTTTATGTCTATGGAGCCTCAAACAGGAACAAAAGAATGCTATGACAGTGCCGGCAACAAGGCCCCGACTATACCTCAAAATGCTATGTACAAAGGATAGAAATACAGGACCCCGAAGTGAAGTGGGGCTCACCAAGTCAGCTGAGTAGAGGGTGTGCTGCTATCACTGATCAATACCACCTGCTATGGAACCACCTGCATCCATTAAAGATGCAGCACCCCCGGCAAAAGGACGTTAGTACATATGGAATAGTACTAGTATGTAAAACTAAACACCCTCTCAATAGAATGTGTAACAATAAACGAAGAATAAAACAAGAAATCAATAATACACTCAAACAGTAACAATGTGTCAAATTAGGGGAAAGGAAAATTTCAAGTAATTCCAGTAATTTAAGTTGGGAGATCTTAAGCACTGATACACCATCGTATTTTAGCATGGAGTCTGATCTCAGCCCAATTGGCTAAGTCATCTCACCCCGAGACATACACTCACAATACAACCATGTGCGTAGCATGGCATTTGATCTCAGCCCGATCGGCTAAGCCATCTCACCACAATATTGTGTGGGCTGATGTCACATCACATATCGCTAGCAATAATCTCATCCCATTTAATGGAAAATAACTTAACACGCCAAACTCATCCTATATAAGGGGAAACAATCTCATCACATTAATACGGGGATTTACCCCTCATTCACTCCTACATCGGTACTTGTAGTTTCGGGGTTAGGTTGTTCCGACCTACCCTTCCTCGGTGTCTAAACGATACTTCCAAGGCATTTATTATTAAAAATATTTATCACTCAATTCATATTCTTTTACATGTCACTCGTTTTATTGGCATCATTAGCCATAACGCAATATTATTCTTGGCACATTGGCAGTACTTCATAATTCATGCTCACTATTCCACTTTCAAACATTAAGACGGATTGTCAACAACAAACATTTCTATTCAAAACTTTAAGCACATATTTGAGCAATTTAGGGTCTTAGGCACATGTGATTTCTTACAATTTGATATGATCACTTTATTTGGGCTTGACTTGAAGTCATAACATTTTAATACATAATCATACTTTAAACACGCTCTCAAAGAACAACATAACATGATAAGAATATTTCGAAACACATTTTGAACATATTCATATAAATGCATCTTTTGACACCAAACTTATTCATAAAAGTCAATTCATAATGGATAACTCGGGACTTGCAAGAACATCGTGGGAATTCAATTCTAAGAGAGAAGTTTAGCCAACATACCTTGCCTCGGGCTTTTAAAATTACTACAATATTTCAAAAATCTTAGCCACTTCGATCTATTTAATGATATAGCAAAATTGAACACAAATTTAGAAGGAGTTCATAGTTCCACCTCACTTGAGCATTTTATCAAACACTAGGTGTGCATTAAGGTTTCAAAGTCCTCCTATGATAGATTCTTTCACCCCACTACCCAAAGTTCACCCAAAAGAGCTCAACAATCTTCCCACTACCCTTCATGGTACATGCATAGAAAAATAAACAACTCCCATAACCAAGAATTGCTTGGATTATTATCTATTTTCAATTAAAATCATGAAATTGAGGGCTACAGAGTAGAACCTTACCTCTGTGATGAAGACTTAGTGAATTCTTCTTGCAAATTTTTCAACATTACGCAAGAATTGATGGATGATGAGCTTAGGAACTACCCCTCTCACTCTTTGGCACTCCCTTTATCTAGACTATATGTTTTCCCTTTTAAAATGATCCCCAAGGCTGTTTTATAAGAATGGGGTCTCGTTCCAAAATTAGAAAGAATGAAGCCCCGATGCAGGTCTGCGATCGCATAATGCTTCTGCGGTCCGCATAATGGCCCTCCGGAATTGGGCACCCCTGCCTCACTTTACGACCAGTCTCCAGTCGTATAATGCACCGCATAATGTTCCTCCAGAATATTTTTGTGCTGGAACTGCGAGGGGTTATGCGGCCCGCAAAGTGATTATGCGGCCGCATAATGGACCACATAATGGTCCAAAAAATTTTGCCCAGATTTCTACCTCGGTCTGCGGTAGATATGCGGCCCGAAGATCAGTTCTGCGACCGCATAATAGACCGTAAAAAATGCCCTTTTTTCTAAAAATTTTCTTCAACACCCCAAAGCACTATTCAACCCAAAAAGTTTGAACCGCAGGTTTTAGGTACCTGCTTCGGCAACACATAAGCCTATTTCGGCACCACGAAACCCCGAGTTTTAGGTAAAATTTTACAGGTCCTTACATCCTCCCCCGCTTGAGATCATTTGTTTTCGAATGAGGGCTAAAATCTGCCATTAGAAACCAATGTGACTTAGCTGCTATTACACACATCAACCGTTACCAAATTTTGACTAACTCCCTAAATTTCCAAAATTTTTGCCAGAGTTTCCCATGTAACTGGGCTTATCCACCTGTCAGAGAATCCCAGAAACCAATCCTAACATCACAACCACAACACAACGATGCAAAATAATACGAAAACAACACCTGCAACAATGCCATAAATATTGCATTACTAAGAGGAAGTATTCTTAATATAAGCTGTACAGGGGAAATCATGATTTGGAGAAAATTAGCTCTTAACATCATGGATAAAATTACATAGCTATTCAAATAAATTAGGGTACTTCTTCTTCATTTCGTCCTCGGCCTCCCAAGTGTCCTTTTCGACTTGCTGGTTTCGCTATAACACTTTCACGGAGGCAATTTCTTTGTTCCTCAACTTTCGAACTTGCCTATCAGGAATGTCAAATGAAATTTATTCATACGTAAATTATTCATTAACCTCAATAGTCTCAACCGGAACAATAAGCGACGGATCTCAAACCACCTTCTTCAACATGGATACATGAAACATCGAGTGCACTAAGGATATCTCTGGAGGTAGTTCTAGCCTGTAAGCTACCTGGCCAATCCTCTGAATAATCATGTACGGTCCGACATACCTCAAACTCAATTTCCCTTTCTTACCAAACCGCATTACACCCTTCATAGGGGAAACCTTCAAGAATACCCAATCATCTTCTTTGAATCCAAATCTCTACGACGCATATCCGAATAGGTCTTTTGTCAACTCTGAGCAGTTCTCAACCGTTCTGTAATAATCTTAACCTTATCTATAGCCCGATGCATGAGGTATGGCCCTATCAACTCTGCTTCCCCAATCTCGAACCACCAAATAGGAGATCTACATCTCCTACCATATAAAGCCTCGAATGATGCCATGTGAATGCTAGCATGATAACTATTGTTATAGGTAGAATGTATTAGTGGCAAATGATCATCTCAACTACCTTTGAAGTCAAGAACACAAGCGCGCAACATATCCTCAAGCGTCTGAATAGTCCGCTCCGCCTGCCCGTTAGTCTGCGGGTGAAAGGTTGTACTAAGATTCACCTGAGTACCCAAACCTTGCTGAAATTTCTTCCAAAAATTATCCATGAGCTGTGCCCTCCCCCCCCTATCTGAGATAATAGAAGCTGGAGTGCCATGCAACCTGACTATTGCCTTGATATACAACTGAGCATACTGCTCTGCTGTGTCAGTAGCCTTAACAGGTAAGAAGTGTGCTGATGTTTTGAGTCGGTCCACAATTACCCAAATCGAGTCAAACTTGCGAGGCGTGCGAGGTAGTCCTACCACAAAGTCCATATTGATCATCTCCCACTTCCACATTGGGATTTCTATGTTCTGTGCCAACCCACCCGGCCTTTGGTGTTTGGCCTTCACTTGCTGATAATTTGGACATCTTGCCACAAAGTCCACTACATTCCTCTTCATATCATTCCACCAGTAGACTTCCTTAAGATTATGGTACATCTTTGTAGAACCTGAGTGCACAGAATATCTAAAAGTGTGAGCCTCATTCATAATTCTTTCTGGGAGACCATCTACATTTGGAACACATAGTCGCCATTGGTACCTTAGTGTACCTTCATCCATGCAAAGAGAAAAGTCCATGGTCTTATGCTTACGAATCCCCTTCTTCAATTGTACAAATAATGGGTCGTTGTATTGCTTTTCCTTGACTTCCACAACAAGCGATGATTCAGCCCTAATATGCACAATCACCCCTCCTTCATTAGAGTCTGCAAGATGAATTACCAGACTAGACACCCTATGAACCTCCTTGGCCAACGGCCTTTGACATGCCTACAAGAGAGCTAAACTACCCATAGATTTATTTCCAGCTAAGAGCATCTGCTACAATATTAGTGTAACGACCCGACTGGTCATTTTTAGCTCTAGTGAGTCGTTCAGAAATTTGAGGCGTTGAGTAGCCTCACTTTAGGTATTATGATTTGTACGTGTGGTCGGAATGGATCTTCGGGAAGTTTGAAGTTGATTTGGAAGGAAAACTCTAATTTTAGAAGCCTTAAGTTGGAAGAATTGACTAAGATCTGAATTTGAGTAAACGACCTCGAAATAGAAATTTGAAGGTTCCAACAGGTTTGTATGATAATTTTGGTGTTGGGAACATGTACGGATGTCGCTTTGGAGGTATGTGAGTCATTTCGGCGTCATTTGGCGAAAGTTGGAGATTTGGATGATTTTGAGAAGTTTCACCGGGAGTGGACTTTTTGATATCGGGGTCGGATTATGATTCTAGAAGTGGGAATAGGTCTGTAATATCAATTATGACATGTGTGCAAAATTTGAGATTAGTCGGACTTGATTTGATATGATTCGGGCGCGTTCGTCGATGTTTGGGAGTTTGAAAGTCAAAGAAGGATTTCGATCGTCGATTCATAGTTTTGATGTTGTTCTGCATGGGTTGATGTCTCGACTAAGTTTGTAATGTATTTTGGAACATGTTGGTATAATTGGTCAAGGTCCTGAGGTCCTTGGGTGGATCCTGGATGATCAACGGTTAGAGTTTGGACTTGGAAGAAATGCTGAAGCAGCTGTCTTCTGGTGTAACTGCACCTGTGAGGTTTTGGCCGCAAGTACGGAGCTGTAGAAGCGGCCAAGAGGGACATAAATGCAGATTTTTGTTGGGCTATGCTAAGACCGCAGATGCGGTAATCTCATCGCAGAAGCGGGACCGCACCTGCGGAGTGGGCAACGCAGAAGCATGGGCGCGGATGCACATGAAGGACGCAGATGCGGCCTACTACCTTGGCTTGGTTTCTCGCAGGTGCGAGACTTGGAGACGCAAAAGTGGCCGTCGCAGAAGCGACCTTCGCACCGCAGAAGCGCAATTATTGCTGGGCAATAAGGCTTCTTTAAAACGGGGGATTGGCCCATTTTCATCTCCTTTCGTCCATGGGAGACGATTTTGGAGCACCTTTGGAGTGCCATCTTCATCAACTATAATGGGGTAAGTAATTTCTTCACATTTTGAGTTAAATACATGGTTTTTATATGGATTCAAGCATGAAAATTGGTAGAAATTGTAAGATTTTGAAAGAAACCTAGAAGTTGGTATATTTGGATTTTTACCATGAAATTGGACATGGAATTTGGAATAAATCATATATTTGAGTTCGTGGTGTTATGGGTAAAGTATCTCTTCGATAATATTTTACATTCCGGGCACATGGGCCCGAGGGTTGATTTTATAGACTTTTCGAGCAGAGTTGGGAATTATTTAAATTAATTAATTATGGGTATTAGAGTATGTTTTGATTGGTTTGCTCATTGTTTGAATAGTTTTGGATTGACGGGCATTAGTTTGAGGTGTTAGAGGGAGTGGAGTCGGTTATTAAACTTCGGAGCGAGGCAAGTCTCATGTCTAACTTTGTGAGGGGGAAACTACCCCTAGGTGATGTATTTGTTATGTGTTACTTATTGTGGGGGCTACGTACACACAAGGTGACGAGAGTCCATGCATAGCTAGATTCATGTTATGTCCGGGTAGATTTAGGCTCACACTATGCTATAGCTGTATTATCTGATTTATTTCCTATTTAGTAAATTCCTTTATTTTTACAATGCGACTTGAGACTAGACTTGTGTAGAGTAATGAACTTGCCATCGTAGAGATTCGATGAGCTTCATGATTAGACGCTACATAATTTTACTCTCCTTACATAATTCTCCTTTGTTATGCGTTTTCATCAAAACGTTCCCTTAAAATCTATAACTCACAGGACTATTCGTGAGTGGGGTCGAGGACCCGTCAAAGCTTCTTAATCTAATGGGATCGGGATGTTCGCCTCGGCAGGATAGATACATCTATGGTTGGTGTTGTTTGACATTCGGCAGTGCGCACACTAATAGGATCGGGCTGTACACCATGATAGGATTTATGTACCACACTCTCATGGGAGCGGGCCGTTCGCCTCAGAAATAAAATAGATGTATCTATGGTTTGGTAATGTTATGATGGATCGGGCCATTCGCCTCAGCATTTCTATGAAATACTATCATGAAATCATGCGTAATAATGGGCAAGAAGCCAGCATATCTGTGAGCTTCCCCTGGTTGAGATATGACGGCCTATCTGGTAAGGTCCACATTATATATACTCCGATTAAGGAGGTAACTACTAGCTGAGAGCTTGAGATATCTTTGATAAGAGAGTTATACCACATATTTACACCTGTTATTTTCGTTTACTTACTCTGATTCACATATGTTTAATCTTACTGTATCTGTCTTATATGACCTCTAATAAGTGTCGATGTCGATCCCTCGTCACTACTTCTCTGGGGTTAGGCTAGATACTTACTGGGTACGCGTTGATTTATGTACTCATGTTATACATGCTGCATGTTTTGTGTAGGTACTTATATGTCTGATGGCCTTTTGGGCGCAACGGCGCGGCTATTGTCGGGACTTACCGTGAGCTGCTTTCTATATTACGCTCCACAGCCTACAAAGTCTCCATCAGAGTTATTTCATTTTTCCTATCCAATGTTGTATTCTAGACAGATGTTGTATTTTATTATATCTCCTAGTTGATGCTCATGCACTTGTGACACCGGATTTTGGGGGTTCCTACTGTTGTTAGTTGTTGCAGATCACGTAGTTATTAACATTGTTTCCTGTATATTCCATTTTATACTATTTAAGTAATGGAAATTATGATTTCAAAATAATAAAATGAGTAAGTCAATCAATCACTGTTGGCTTTCCTGACGGTGATGTTAGGCGCCATCACTACCTATAGTGGATTGTGGGTCGTGATAGCTTGGTATCAGAGCGTTTGGTTCACTTAGGTCTCACGATTCATGAGCAAGTCTAGTAGTGTCTTCTGGATCGGTACGGAGACATCTGTACTTATCTTCTAGAGGCTACATAGTTATTAGGAGCACTTTCCTTCTTGATTTCCTCATTGTGCAGTTTGATTCCTTTAAGGCTTGTGCCTTTATTTTCCTTCCTACTCAATCTTATGCGATGCGAAGTTCTTGTTATCAATTGGGCATCGAGGAGTTGTAGTGGTACTGCAAAACGTGGTACATGATGTTTTCCCTACATGTTCGGGCAGGCTATCATCGTCTCCTTGCAGAAGGATGTTCTTTTGTTCTAGCTCAGTATCTGTATTTTCTATGGTTTCGAGACTATGCACAGATTGCTATGACGTCGATGCATTATTATTGTACAATGTTGGTTTAATGGTAAGGTGCTCGTTTATGTGTTGAGGCAGTGAATGGCTTGAAAGGAGGATTTTTCGGGGCATGATTTAGGGGTTTAGCATTTAATTACAACAAAGGAAGGGAAATCAAACTATGGATGTTCAGGTTTGCTTGATGGAGTAACGAGACATGGTATTTTCGAGCGTGGTGGAATTTTCATTATGATGCGGTGGCGTCGTCCTTGTTGAACACATTAAGGTTCACCGGTGGTATGGTCTTCTTGATTTTGCCTTTAGGCAGGGTGTTGTGAAGTGGTGCCTAAGGGGCTGTTGTCAGAGATAGCGGTGTGCAACAGTTTAGAATCGAATTGGTATTTCTAATGTGATGGCTCGAGGAAGATGATCTTTCAGGAGGCTTAGATTTGGTAGCAATTTATTAGCTCAGGTGCTATAGATATGGATTTTGATTTGATGCAACATTTGGGTAACGAAGAACGAGGAAGGACATGTGGGAGGTTTCTTACGGTGGTTTAATTACTAGCAGGTCAAGTACGAGAAGCGGAAGTCGAGAAGTTGCTTAAAGGAGATGGTTTGACCGAAGTGGGATAGGCAGAGTAGCCTATGGATTCTGTGGTAGGATCGCCATGTACCTTGAGAAAGTGTAGAACGGTTTAGAAATCGTGATGGAAGGTGATTTGGTCTACGTATTCTATTTGGAATAATGGTCATTGTATGGAGAAAGATTTAATACGGCAAGAAGGAGTTTGCTTGAAATGAAGAGGGGTGTGAAGAATTGCTTATCGTTCAAATGCAATATGACTTGAGTTCGGATGATATTGTCAGTTGATGTCAATAGGGAATGAACGGGCTTGTACAGTTGTTGGACGAGCATGGGCTCAGGAGTATTACTGAATACATGGTAGTTGCACCCAGTGCAGCATCGTTGGAAGATATCGACGTGGAATTCCATAGGCGGGTTATCTCCTGTGAACAGGTTAGAGGTTACGTGATGTCGATGAAGCTTCTACGAAGGAATTTACTTGCTACCAGTAAGAGGTCGAATATGTGATTGTGGAGGATGATTCAAAATGCTCATGAGATGTTTAACAAAAAGATTTTTGAGAAATTTGGTGGGTTAACGGTACGAGATCATGGTAAATAAGAGGGAGGAATCGTTGCGGGCTCTACATTATGTGATGGTAGCTTAAAGCTAAGTGGGGGAGCCCCACCGTCTATAATTATATTGCGTGGGTGTCGGCTTGTGCAGCTTCTGGTTATCAGTGCATTGGTGGATTATTTGTGACTAAGAATAGGAAACATCAGGGGTAATTTGAGCAGAGAAATTGATATATGTGTGCTATATTCCGTCTTATCGATTCATGTGCAGGTTTTGGGAAGACTCGGAGTTTATGTTTTGTGGATGTGATGTACACGGAAATGATTCAGCAGGTTTCTTCTTTGGGAGGGTATTCATGTGCTAGCAGAGCGTTGGAGTTTGGTTATGTTCGGGATCAGGTCAGAGAGGGTGACTCTCAACAACGGTCCAGTGAGTTCAAGGATTTAAGTGCGGTGCCTAAGGATTTCTTGTCTGTTGTGTGACTAAGGATCAAGTTTTGCAGTGGATTGTGAACGTGACTTGGAGTGTTGTATGTTATCACCAGGTAAGCAGTGCAGTATTGGGGGAAAGAAGGAAATAGCCTCGGGTTCGTGGAAGGTCTTTCAGAATAGGTATACCAGTGGAGATGCTATTGTGCGCATGAGGAATGTATGAGTTGGTTCATGGGTATTGAGACGATGTGGTCTCGTGAAATTGGTCACTCGGGAGGAGTGTTGTGAGTTTCGCTATGATTCTTGAATGGAGCTGCTATTATTTCTAAGGCAAGTCAAGAGTAAATTAGAAGAAGTTGGTTTGGTTAGTAATGGTTGAATCAGCAGGACTGTGGCAATGATCAGTTCCTTTAGTGTGTGAAGTTACACATGTGGTTAGTGGTTACGTGCTCGCTCGGCAACCACCATAACCTGATTAATTTGGGAGGTATTTGATTCAGATGGCTTTGTGGTGTAAATAGATTCCGAGAGAGTTAGGGTGGGTAGATCACGACTTGAGGGTTGTATTTTCTGCGATTTGGGAATTTAGTTGCATTGTTGTATTGGTTCTTATGAAATGAGCTAAGCGAAAGGTTTCTAGCCAATGAACTATTCAGTCTACTAGTAGTTCAGGAGTTATGATGAATTCCGGTATTCTCGTATAGCGACATTTTAGGTGCAGTGAGCGGCATGGGAATCAGAACTTTGAGGATCAAGGCTGCGGGTCGATGTTGATAAGAATGTCACGAGCTCGTATGAGCAGGGAAGAATTCAGATGGTTAGAGTGAGCTGGTGTTTTCTTAGTGTCGCTTGAGAATGGTGTTCTGTGGAAGAGGCATTGTGTATTAATTTGCGGATTGTGATTTGCTTTACAACATTATTACAGTTGGTGGTATGGATGTGCGACTTGGCTACCTGAGTGGAAGTCGTGGGAGCGTACCCCACATGGAAATTGTACGAGTGTGGCATACTAGTCACTTGATGGCTACCTGTAACTCATATTTTTTTCTTTTGCAACTATCACGGGCCAACATGACCACAACTCGTAATGTATAACTACAAGTGGAAAACAACTGTATCAATGAACCATCTTTCTTAATACATGAATACATATGGGCCATCAAGACCTCTGAGATACTTTACAAAATGAACTTCTGTCTACAAAGCCTCTAAGATTATTTGACATCAAATGGAACAGGGTACCGGCCTACCCATCAGTCTGTAGCTAAACTCTAACACGATGACTCATAGACTCGAGTGCACTCCGAATGAGGTGGAGTCTTACCAATCCTTCACTGAATCCTAACCTCGTCTACTATGAGGGATCGTCAAACTAATTATCTATACCTGCAGGAATGAATGCAACGTCCACCAGAAAAGGTCGTCAATACGAATAATGTACCGAGTATCTAAGGCAGAACTGGAACATAACAATAAGTCAACATTAATTAAAGACATATAAGAATCAACCTGAATCTCTGAAGTGC
>AWOL01S0105787.1:0-16994 GCA_000715115.1 Nicotiana otophora | reverse complement strand
AAGTTGATTATAAATACCTTAAGTTATGCTTATGTCTCTAAACTAAATACTCTATGTCATATGTCTAAGTATAAAGGTTCAATACTAGGTGATATGTTCGTTTGTATTAGATGGGGGCATCCTATGTATTATCTGTGAAGCAGGCCCACGTTTAAAGTTTGAGGCCTGATAAGGACTGAGTCCAAATGAACTCTAGCCCAAGACATATATTATTCGTTATTGGGCCTAGCTAATGAATTCAGTTCAAAATAATTTGAGCCTGCTTGAGTCTTATTAACTCTGGCCCAATGCATATTCTAAAGCAGCTAAATCAATTCAGTCCAAACGATTTGGGCCTAGTAATCATGGAGTCCAAATGACTCTGGCCCAATACCATGTTATTAAGCATTCAATCAATTAAAAACATTTGATTTAAGAAGGTTTGGGCCTAATAATGAGTCCGGATGACTCTGGCCCAATGCCCATTTGTGGACAAATTACTCGAAAAATAATTTGGGCCTGATCATAATGAGTCCAAGTGACTCTGGCCCAGTGCATATTTGTGTGAATGAGTTTGAAATTAAAATTTGTAACAGCAATTATCAGATTTTTACCTATATTTTGTTTATCTAAAAAAGTTAATAGGGGTCTTGGGACACGAACAAAATAAAGCGAAATTTTGGTTAATTTTTGGATAATTTCCTACTGATTGCCTAAGCCTCTTAGTAACTTATGTTAAAGTGCTAAGTTTAAGACTCATTGTGTATTTAAAACAACAAAAAATCACTACCTTTATTTGAATAATTAATTTAATTTATTAGTCAAAATTTCAGAGTACAATCTCGTAGACCCAATTGATTTGGGCCTGAAAATGTACCCTGATTGCTATTAAGTTTGCTTGCAAAACCTAATTTTTTCATGATTTAGAACTAATGGAATAATATTTACTATATTTGATTGTTTTAAATGAAATGGTAAAACTACTAATTAAACCAGCACATTGTACAAGATAATATAATATAAAAGCTAAATTATTACATTAGTGATAACAAATCTATCTATTACTACTTTAATAAATTTTCTAAAAATTGTGTGTGTGCTATTTTTGCTTCTACTATTACACACACACATACAAATTTTGTCAATATATATAAAGCTTTAAACAAGTTTTTTTACATTTTTAAGAACATTTTAACATAAAACCTACCATGACTTAAATGACTCAAGCAGTATAAATAACTAACCACTCTCAGCCAAACAACTTTATGCAATATTCAAACAGAACACAGATTTTTGATAACCAGTAGAATCATAGTCATGATATAACAAGATTTAAACATTTACATTGTTTAAGGAAGTACCTTGATAGCAGCAAAAACAAATAAGTAATAAAATAAATCTCTGAAAGCTTGAAGTAAAGCAGCAGCAATGAAACCTAGTAAGGTAGGAAGAACAATCGGATTTTTAAAAGAAAATAGGGAAGGATTGTATATTTTTGTCTCTGAAAAATCAAGATTGATTTTCAGAAGTTTTTCTTTTGGAAATGAAGAGAAAACCTTAAGGTAGTGCAGAGATTTCTGTGTGTTTTTTTGTGTGTAGGTGTGTAGCTATTTCAGTGTGTATATTGTGTGTCTTCAGGTGTCTATAATGTGTCCGCCCTTATAATAAAAATGGAAGAGTGTATTTATAGAGTAAAGGAGTGAAAAGGGATGAGAATTAGGGTACAAAATAATCTGCCAGAAATCCCATAAATTAGGGAAATGGCAATGGACAACTGTCCAATTTCTAGTAACTTTCTTATTTCAGAAAATGGACAAGTGTCTAATTTTTGAATATTTTTGGATCTTATCCCTACTTTTCTACTCAGCATTGGAACAGTTGTCCTTATTCTAGAAGTTTCTTGTATTTTCTGAATCATTTTCAGAATTGGGATTCCAAAACTGACCCTTAAGGGTCTTGAAATTTTTTCAGAACCAGATTGGTTCTGGGCCTGAGTCAGGTGACTCTGGGCCTAAGGACTTTGGGCTCTTAAGCTTTTTACAAAAATAGACAGGCCCAATTTATGAGCCAAGTAGAACGAGCCACTTCAGTGAGGCTCGGTTCTTAACCAAACCAAACAACAGTAAAATAAATGGCAATTAATTTAGCAAAATAAACAACAAAGCAGTAATACTAAAAATAAACTCAGAACTAATAAAAATAAAATAAATAAAAAAAACAAAAAGCAAAAAAGGAAAAATAAAGTAATCTAACACTGTTTTTTCATTATCTTAATTAAGTTTGTTTAATTAATCGATTTAAACAGAATATCAGACAGTAATAAATAAAAAAAATAAAAAAGAAGAAGAACAATAATCGACAATAAACACAAAATATAAAGATGAAAAACAAAATAGATCTAGCCGCTAAAAACCCTCATGCCAAGACTCTCATCTGGGATCTGAGATCCTTGATGGGAGATCTTGGCAGGATGATTATTAAATGGACTAGGTTGGATCTCTGTTTTAAAAGGCGTTTCTGGGGCAAACCCCGGGGCGAGGCGTACCAAAAATGCCCCGGGGCGAGGCATACTAAAAATGCCCCGGGATGATGGTGTGGGGCGAAAGTCTCAAGAGGCGTACTCCCCGCAATTTGGGGCGTATGCCCGGGCGTTCGGGGCGCGTTCTTTTAGTAAGGAGTAAGCCCTAGAGACTTTTTCAAATTAAAATAAAATTTGTTAAATTAGTCCTTCATATAATACCCAAATTCTCAAAAGTGAGTTTGGTAATTACTCAAAAGGTTTAAAAAGGAACTCAAAAGTATTAAATTTAAAAGAAAAGACCTTTTTTATTGATTTAAGCTCTAATTCATAGTGTTTTCAAATTTTTATCTTATCCGCTAGTCTGCTAATATCTCCCAAAAGCAATGAATATTTAATTTTATTTACAAATACAAAGAGAACTATATTTTTCTTCATAGCAGCAAATGCAAAGTTCAAATTGCAGGTTAATCATCCTTTTTGTTCCTCCATATAGAAAATTTTATTCTTTTAGACTCAAATTACTTGTGCTTGTAAGTAACGTATAATAGATCGTTTTGATTAGATTTTTGTGGGGATAGAGCACACATATATATAGTTTTCTTCAATTTTTATGCAATTTTACTTGTTTATAAATATTAATTGTCATTATATTATTTTATAAAATATTAAAAATTAAATACCTATGGGGCTTACGCCCCACGTCTCGGGGCTTATGCCCCGCTGAGGCATATGTAAAATGCCCTGCCTTATGCCCATGCCTTTTAAAACACTAGGTTGGATCTAGGGTTTTGAAAAACAGATCTAGGGTTTTGGCGATCCTAGATCTGAGATCTATGATTATTGGTGGGGTTTTTGGGGATTTGGTTGGTAAGGTGAGGTTCAGGGAGGTGAGGAGAGTGTATGGGGTAAGTTTGGGAGGCTTTGGGGTGTCGCCGCCGCCGTAGGCGATTTCCGGCGATAGCTTAGGGCGGTGGTTAGAGAGATGGGTTATGGGGGTTGTCTCTAGGGTTTGGGGGTATTTCAAAGAGAGAGGTGTGAGAGAGGGGGGTGAGACGGGAATGAGGGGGGTAGGAGAGGGTTTGGACATATATATACTTAGGGGTAAGGGAGTTCCAGGCCGTTGGATCTATTGAAGATCAACGGCCAGGATCAATTGGTGCTTGAAACGGCACCGTTTAAGTTTAGGCGGGATTTCAGACGGGTTAGGGGATTGGGCTAGGTAAATTTAGGCTAGATTTTGGGGATTGAGCTGGTTTTTACACTGCCCGAGTCCGATTAATTTAATTAGTCCCCTAATTAATTTAATTAATTCTAAAAAATCTAATTAACTTAACTAAAAATCCTAATAAAGTACTAGGCTATCTTAATTTGTAAAATTAATTAACTATTTATCCTTATTATTTAAATAATTAATCAATCCTAAGTTATAAAAAGTAAAACTACTAAGTTTAACATTAAAACTAACAATGTCAAAAATAAATATCTTTTGTGATTTCCTTTTAATAATATGATTAAATTGTGCAATTAGGTGTTAAATTAAATTAAAAACCTAATAATGCAAGATGATGAAGGTTTAAATATTTTTTGTTATTTTTCATGACTTCAAAAATGAAAAACAAAATGCAACTAAATGCAAATAATTTCAAATAATTAATAAAAATCCTAAAAACAAATCTAAAAAAAATAAATATGAATAATTTATTTATTAATTTTGGAGGAATATTTTGGTAGGGTAAAAATTACATGCTCACAGCTTCCCCTCTTTGCTCGGAAACATGAAGGGTTTTCGGGCAAATACAAAGTGAGCAGTCATGGACCAATTTTACCCGTTTTGATACTCCATGGGAGCGTTTTGAAAATATTTAACCGAACCTTACTTCAAAGGTTGCCTACATATCCTTGGCTATAAAGGAATCAGGTCAGTATAGTTCTGGAAGTTTTGGTAGCTGGGACTACCGGAAAATTGTGATTTCACTACTGTTGCTGTTGTTATTGCTGCTGAACTCCTTATTACACCAAAGTAAAAAATGAAGAAAACTAACTAAGCCTATCAGCTACGAGTTACAATATTCCTATCTGTAAATTTTCCGAAGCTTGGTCTTGAGTCTTGGCTAGCTCTTTATGTAGACTCTGATCTGGATCTTGATGCTTGTTAGCTACAGGTGCTGTTTCAATCTTCTTCATCTTTTCGGATCAAGATGGGACATGCAAAACTTGGGACTTCAATCTCATCTTGAGCAGCCCATATCTTCTCCGTTTCTGTACTTTGGTTTTTTTCTTTTTCTTCTTTTCTTTTATTCTGGATTGAGACGTATTCTTTTGGTCGTCTCGAACCCAGTACTTTAAGGTATAACCTGCTCAAGAAGCAAAACAAACGAACAAAATTTTCTGCCCCAGTTTTCACTAGGAACATTTCGTGAGTTAATGTAAAAACATTCTATACTACTTTATTATCGGAAGCGATAAAAATACGGGAATGGTGTACCCGAAGTAAATGTAGACTAGGGAGTGGAGACCCTATGTCTAAAAGTAAAATCAACTAGGGATTGGAGACCCTATGTTGGGAAAAATCACCAGGTTATGCTGGTATCAACTAGGGAGTGGCACCCGATGTTGGCATTAACTAGGGAGTGGAGACCCTATGTCTAAAAGTAAAATCAACTAGGGATTGGAGACCCTATGTTGGGAAAAATCACCAGGTTATGCTGGTATCAACTAGGGAGTGGCACCCGATGTTGGCATTAACTAGGGAGTGGAGACCCTATGTCTAAAAGTAAAATCAACTAGGGATTGGAGACCCTATGTTGGGAAAAATCACCAGGTTATGCTGGTATCAACTAGGGAGTGGCACCCGATGTTGGCATTAACTAGGGAGTGGAGACCCTATGTCAAAAAGTCTTCAGGTTATGCTGGCATCAACTAGGGAGTGAGACCCTATGTTGGAAAGTCATCAGGTTGTGCTAGCATCAACTAGGGAGTGGGACCCTATGTTGGAAAGTCATCAGGTTATGCTGGCATCAATTAGGGAGTGAGACCCTATGTTGGAAAGTCATCAGGTTATGCTGGCATCAACTAGGGAGTGGGACCCTAGGTTGGAAAGTAATCAGGTTATGCTGGAATCAACTAGGGAGTAGGACCCTATGTTGGAAAGTCATCTGGTTATGCTGGCATCAACTAGGGAGTGGGACTCTATGTTGGAAAGTCATCAGGTTATGCTGGCATCAACTAGGGAGTGAGACCCTATGTTGGAAAGTCATTAGGTTATACTGGCATCAACTAGGGAGTGGGACCCTATGTTGGAAAGTCATCAGGTTATGCTGGCATCAATTAGGGAGTGGAGACCCTATGTTGGAAAAGACGCAGTTGGGGATCAGAGACCGTAGTTTTGAATTATTTTCAACATCATTTCTTCTTTTCTTCCTTTGTTTTCAGAGGATGAGTGAATGTGGGAAAGAATTTGGAGGATACTCCCCTTTTGAAGTTGCTGTTGAAAAGCTGTTTCTAGTCCATGCGCAATTTCTTTTGGTTGCCCCTGCTTCTTGCAAGGTTGCTTTCGGGTTGTACTTGTTTTCTGTTTTCTTTAAACAAAGAACAATTTGTCAGTTCGACACGGTGGTTGGTTTTGTGGCCTTGATTATTTGGTCACTCGATCTTGGCCCGTCTTTTGGACGAAGATTTTGATTGCTTGCTGGCTTGCTGGGGATTGGTTTCATTTCTAACCTTGGAGTTCTTGACTTTTCCAAACCTTTACCAGGACAGTTAATCACGCAAGACTTAACCTTCTTTAAATTTCTTTTGCCTTTGCAGCATTTTGACTTTGATCCCTTTCCTTTCAGGAATTCTTGATTTCAAAGCATCAACCATCATGGTCAGTCGAGGTTGACTCGATGCACCTGCCGAGGTTGGGCGCTTTTGCGTACTAGCTTGTATCAAATGAGAACCTTGTATATTAGTCTTGCCATCCTTTCTTTGTCTTAATTTAGAATAGAATTAGATTGAAAGGGATTGAAAGAAAAGAGAAAAAAACAAACGACGGAATGGACGAAATGAATTTAGACAAGAGGTATCCCTTTCGGGGAAAGGAAAGAAGCACTTATGTAGAGTGTATGCGAACTTCAATGAACATGACAAGCCTCTTGGACTGGATGCCCGATCTGTGCGAACCGTCCAACTCTCAGAAATCCATCATAGCTTATACCTCAAGATTTGAGAAACCTTGCCCATGATTATGTCCATGTCAGTGACCAACTATATTTTTGTTCGATCAGTGGTGCCCTTTGCGGGTTTGCACCAGCTAACCTCTCTCATTTCTCTTCTCACCATCGTCTTGTAGTTCTCTTTGTGAGTTTTATTAACGAGACTCTCTCATTTTCAATTTCTCTCATTTGGTCGCATCAAATCCAAGTCACTGTATTCTCCAATTTTGGACATCTCTACCGATTGATCGGAAGGACTTGAACAGGATTTGGGTAGAAAGAATTTGAATTGAATTACAACCTTGGAACCTTTCAGGCGAAAGTGTCGCCAAACCATTATAAATCCTGCCCCAGTTTCATCTTCGGGGGAATTTGGATTTTTATTTTGGTGTGACTGAACCCCAGAGTGAGGCTGCCTACGTATCCTTTCGGAATCAAGTCAAACGCAGTTCAAGGAAATATTTTTTTTTGTTTCGTTTTTCTTTTTATTGATTGATTTGATTGATTTTTTTATTTTTTTTTGATAATTGAACTTTCAGGTTCCAAGGAGGGTGATTAAAGAAGAGTAACCGGCTCAAAAGGTTTACAAAAGGTTGATAGTGTTTGGGTAGAGAGAATGAAAGCCTTCGTCATCCCAATCGGAGAGTAGTGAGACCTCGAAAGGGGTTAAACATAATACTTTTTGACCGCATCCGCATTGACAACTGTTTCAGGGTCATTTCCTTCAATGTCTCCCAAATACAATGCCCCTTTCGGCAACAATTTTCTTATAATGTACAGACCTTTCCAATTTAGAGCAAATGTTCCTTTTGCTTCCTCGTGATGCGGGAGAATACGTCTTAGAATGAGTTGCCCCACTACGAATCTCCTGGGCCGCACTTTCTTGTTGTAGGCGCGGGCCATTCTTTGTTAGTACAACTGCCCGTAACAAACTGCGGCCATCCGCTTTTCATCAATCATAGTTAATTGTTCCAGCCGCGTCTTGACCCATTCATCTTCCTCGATCTCAACTTCAACAATGATTTGAAGAGAGGGAATTCCAACTTTGCAGGTATTACAGCTTCAGTGCCATAAACCAATAAGTAAGGCGTGGCCCCAATCGATGTGCGCACGGTTGTGCGATATCCCAATGATGCGAAAGGTAGCTTCTCATGCCATTGTCTANACGGTGGTTGGTTTTGTGGCCTTGATTATTTGGTCACTCGATCTTGGCCCGTCTTTTGGACGAAGATTTTGATTGCTTGCTGGCTTGCTGGGGATTGGTTTCATTTCTAACCTTGGAGTTCTTGACTTTTCCAAACCTTTACCAGGACAGTTAATCACGCAAGACTTAACCTTCTTTAAATTTCTTTTGCCTTTGCAGCATTTTGACTTTGATCCCTTTCCTTTCAGGAATTCTTGATTTCAAAGCATCAACCATCATGGTCAGTCGAGGTTGACTCGATGCACCTGCCGAGGTTGGGCGCTTTTGCGTACTAGCTTGTATCAAATGAGAACCTTGTATATTAGTCTTGCCATCCTTTCTTTGTCTTAATTTAGAATAGAATTAGATCGAAAGGGATTGAAAGAAAAGAGAAAAAAACAAACGACGGAATGGACGAAATGAATTTAGACAAGAGGTATCCCTTTCGGGGAAAGGAAAGAAGCACTTATGTAGAGTGTATGCGAACTTCAATGAACATGACAAGCCTCTTGGACTGGATGCCCGATCTGTGCGAACCGTCCAACTCTCAGAAATCCATCATAGCTTATACCTCAAGATTTGAGAAACCTTGCCCATGATTATGTCCATGTCAGTGACCAATTATATTTTTGTTCGATCAGTGGTGCCCTTTGCGGGTTTGCACCAGCTAACCTCTCTCATTTCTCTTCTCACCATCGTCTTGTAGTTCTCTTNTAGGGAGTGGGACTCTATGTTGGAAAGTCATCAGGTTATGCTGGCATCAACTAGGGAGTGAGACCCTATGTTGGAAAGTCATTAGGTTATACTGGCATCAACTAGGGAGTGGGACCCTATGTTGGAAAGTCATCAGGTTATGCTGGCATCAATTAGGGAGTGGAGACCCTATGTTGGAAAAGACGCAGTTGGGGATCAGAGACCGTAGTTTTGAATTATTTTCAACATCATTTCTTCTTTTCTTCCTTTGTTTTCAGAGGATGAGTGAATGTGGGAAAGAATTTGGAGGATACTCCCCTTTTGAAGTTGCTGTTGAAAAGCTGTTTCTAGTCCATGCGCAATTTCTTTTGGTTGCCCCTGCTTCTTGCAAGGTTGCTTTCGGGTTGTACTTGTTTTCTGTTTTCTTTAAACAAAGAACAATTTGTCAGTTTGACACGGTGGTTGGTTTTGTGGCCTTGATTATTTGGTCACTCGATCTTGGCCCGTCTTTTGGACGAAGATTTTGATTGCTTGCTGGCTTGCTGGGGATTGGTTTCATTTCTAACCTTGGAGTTCTTGACTTTTCCAAACCTTTACCAGGACAGTTAATCACGCAAGACTTAACCTTCTTTAAATTTCTTTTGCCTTTGCAGCATTTTGACTTTGATCCCTTTCCTTTCAGGAATTCTTGATTTCAAAGCATCAACCATCATGGTCAGTCGAGGTTGACTCGATGCACCTGCCGAGGTTGGGCGCTTTTGCGTACTAGCTTGTATCAAATGAGAACCTTGTATATTAGTCTTGCCATCCTTTCTTTGTCTTAATTTAGAATAGAATTAGATCGAAAGGGATTGAAAGAAAAGAGAAAAAAACAAACGACGGAATGGACGAAATGAATTTAGACAAGAGGTATCCCTTTCGGGGAAAGGAAAGAAGCACTTATGTAGAGTGTATGCGAACTTCAATGAACATGACAAGCCTCTTGGACTGGATGCCCGATCTGTGCGAACCGTCCAACTCTCAGAAATCCATCATAGCTTATACCTCAAGATTTGAGAAACCTTGCCCATGATTATGTCCATGTCAGTGACCAACTATATTTTTGTTCGATCAGTGGTGCCCTTTGCGGGTTTGCACCAGCTAACCTCTCTCATTTCTCTTCTCACCATCGTCTTGTAGTTCTCTTTGTGAGTTTTATTAACGAGACTCTCTCATTTTCAATTTCTCTCATTTGGTCGCATCAAATCCAAGTCACTGTATTCTCCAATTTTGGACATCTCTACCGATTGATCGGAAGGACTTGAACAGGATTTGGGTAGAAAGAATTTGAATTGAATTACAACCTTGGAACCTTTCAGGCGAAAGTGTCGCCAAACCATTATAAATCCTGCCCCAGTTTCATCTTCGGGGGAATTTGGATTTTTATTTTGGTGTGACTGAACCCCAGAGTGAGGCTGCCTACGTATCCTTTCGGAATCAAGTCAAACGCAGTTCAAGGAAATATTTTTTTTTGTTTCGTTTTTCTTTTTATTGATTGATTTGATTGATTTTTTTATTTTTTTTTGATAATTGAACTTTCAGGTTCCAAGGAGGGTGATTAAAGAAGAGTAACCGGCTCAAAAGGTTTACAAAAGGTTGATAGTGTTTGGGTAGAGAGAATGAAAGCCTTCGTCATCCCAATCGGAGAGTAGTGAGACCTCGAAAGGGGTTAAACATAATACTTTTTGACCGCATCCGCATTGACAACTGTTTCAGGGTCATTTCCTTCAATGTCTCCCAAATACAATGCCCCTTTCGGCAACAATTTTCTTATAATGTACAGACCTTTCCAATTTAGAGCAAATGTTCCTTTTGCTTCCTCGTGATGCGGGAGAATACGTCTTAGAATGAGTTGCCCCACTACGAATCTCCTGGGCCGCAATTTCTTGTTGTAGGCGCGGGCCATTCTTTGTTAGTACAACTGCCCGTAACAAACTGCGGCCATCCACTTTTCATCAATCATAGTTAATTGTTCCAGCCGCGTCTTGACCCATTCATCTTCCTCGATCTCAACTTCAACAATGATTTGAAGAGAGGGAATTCCAACTTTGCAGGTATTACAGCTTCAGTGCCATAAACCAATAAGTAAGGCGTGGCCCCAATCGATGTGCGCACGGTTGTGCGATATCCCAATGATGCGAAAGGTAGCTTCTCATGCCATTGTCTAGAACTTTGAATCATTTTCCTGAGGATTGTCTTGATGTTTTTGTTTGCTGCTTCAACGACACCATTGGCTTTGGGTCGGTAAGGGGTAGAATTGCGATGCGTAATTAAACTATTCACATACCTCCCTCTTCAAACGACTGTTCAGATTTGTAGCATAGTCGGTAATGATAGTTTTTGGAATACCAAAATGACAGATAATGTTGGAATGTACGAAGTCCACCACTGCTTTCTTGGTGATGGCTTTAAAAGTGACCGCTTCGACCCATTTTTTGAAGTAATCAATGGCAACCAAGATGTATATGTGCCCATTTGAGGATTTCGGCTCGATCGGCCCAATGAAATCCATACCCCAAGCAACAAACGGCCAAGGTGTTGACATAGGATGCAACTCTGAAGGCGGTGCATGAATCAGGTCACCGTGTATCTGACACTGATGGCACTTCCGGACAAAACTAAAGCAATTCTTTTCCATGGTCATCCAGTAATAACCTACCCGCAGGATTTTCTTTGCGAGGACATATCCATTCATGTGGGGTCCGCATACTCCTGAATGCACTTCATTCATGAGTGTTTCGGCTTCTTTGGCATCCACACACCTTAAATGATTCAAATCTAGATTGCTCTTATACAACATTTCTCCGCTTAAGAAGAAACTGCTGGCAAGACTTCTAATGGTTCTCTTTTGGTCGCCACTAGCCTGCTCGGGGTATTTCTTTGTTTTCAAGAACCTTTTGATATCATGGTACCATGGTTGAACATCTGGTTCTACTTCAATGCATTGTAATAACCATGTCTTTCTCGAATTTGAATCTCCAACGGGTCAATATGGACATTGCCCGGATATAGCAGCATTGCAGCTAAGGTAGCTAGTGCATCGGCTAACTCATTGTGGAATCGAGGAATATACCTGAATTCAACAGATTTGAACCATTTGCTGAGATTTTCCACATGTTATCTATATGAGATAAGCTTGATATCTCGAGTTTCCCATTCGCCTTGTGCTTGCCGAATGATCAAATCAGAATCTCCCATGATTAGTAATTCTTCTACATCCATGTCAATTGCCATGTTCATGCCCATGATGCAAGCTTTATATTCAGCAGTGTTATTCGTACAGAAGAACCAAAGTCGGGCCGTAACCGGATAGTGCTGACCAGTGGGCGAAATCAAAACTGCCCCAATCTCGACACCTTTTGCATTTACAGCTCCATCAAAGAACATTTTCCCATAAATTAGGGAAATGACATCTTTCTTAACAGAAATGGACAGTTGTCCAATTTTTAGTACCTTCCTTATTTCAGAAAATGGACAAGTGTCCAATTTCTGGATATTTTTGGATCTTATCCCTATTTTCCTACTCAGCATTGGGACAGTTGTCCCTATTCTAGAAGTTTCTAGTATTTTCTGAATAATTTTCAGAATTGGGATTCCAAAACTGACCCTTAAGGGTCTTGGAATTTCCTCAGAACCAGATTAGTTCTAGGCCTGAGTCAGGTGACTCTAGGCCTAAGGACTTTGGGCTCTTAGGCTTTTCACAAAGCTATGGGCCTGTCTATTCAGACAGGCCCAATTTATGAACCAAGTAGAACGAGCCACTTCAGTGAGGCTCAGTTCTTAACCAAACCAAACAACAGTAAAAATAAATAAATAAAAAACGGCAATTAATTTAACAAAATAGAAAATAAAGCAGTAATACTAAAAATAAACTCAGAACTAATAAAGATAAAATAAATAAAAAAACAGAAAGCAAAAAAGGAAAAATAAAGTAATCTAACACTATTTTTTCTTTATCTTAATTAAGTTTGTTTAATTAATCGATTTAAATAGGCAGTAATAAATAAAAAAAATAAAAAAGAAGAAGAACAATAATCGACAATAAACACAAAATATAAAGATGAAAAACAAGAAATAACATAAAATATACAAAAAACAAAATAGATCTAGCCGCTAAAAACCCTCATGCCAAGACTCCCATCTGGGATCTGAGATCCTTGATGGGAGATCTTGGCAGGATGATTATTAAACGAACTAGGTTGGATCTCTGTTTTAAAAGGCGTTTCTGGGGCGACCCCCGGGGCGATGGTGTGGGGCGAAAGTCTCAAGAGGCATACGCCCCGCAATTTGGGATGTACGCCCGGGCGTTCGGGGCGCGTTGTTTTAGTAAGTAGTAAGCCCCAGAGACTTTTTCAAATTAAAACAAAATTTGTTGAATTAGTCCTTCATATAATACCCAAATTCTCAAAAGTGAGTTTGGTAATTGCTCAAAAGGTTTAAACAAGAACTCAAAAGTATTAAATTTAAAAGTAAAGAGCTTTTTTTATTGATTAAGCCCTAATTCATGGTTTTCCCAAATTTTTATCTTGTCCGCTAGTCTGCTAATATCTCCCAAAAGCAACGAATATTTAAATTTATTTACAAATGCAAAGAGAACTACACTTTTCTTCATAGCAGCAAATTCAAAGTTCAAATTGCAGGTTAATCATCCTTTTTGTTCCTCCATATAGAAAATTTTATTCTTTTAGACTCAAATTACTCGTGCTTGTAAGTAACGTATAATAGATCATTTTGATTAGTTTTTTGTGGGGATGGAGCACACATATATATAGTTTTCTTCCATTTTTATGCAATTTTACCTGTTTATAAATATTAATTATCATTATATTATTTTATAAAATATTAAATCGGGGCTTATGCCACGCTAAGGTATATGTAAAATGCCCCGCCTAACGCCTACGCCTTTTAAAATAATGGGTTGGATCTAGGGTTTTGAATAACAGATCTAGGGTTTCGGAGATCCTAGATCTAAGATCTATGATTATTGGTGGGGTTTTTTGGGGATTTGGTTGGTAAGGTGAGGTTCAGGGAGGTGAGGAGAGTGTGTGGGGTTTGTTTGGGTGGCTTTGGGGTGTCGTCGCCGCTGTAGGCGATTTTCGGCGACAGCTTAGGGCAGTGGTTAGAGAGATGGGTTATGGGGGTCGTCTCTAGGGTTTGGGGGTGTTTCAGAGAGAGAGGTGTGAGAGAGGGGAGTGAGACGGGAATGAAGGGGGTAGGAGAGGGTTTGGACATATATATTCATGTGGGGCCCGCATACTCCTGAATGCACTTCATTCATGAGTTTTTCGGCATCTTTGGCATCCACACACCTTAAAAGATTCAAATCTGGAGTTCTCTTATACAACATTTCTCCGCTTAAGAAGAAACTGCTGGCAAGCCTTCTAATGGTTCTCTTTTGGTCTCCACTGGCCTGCTCGGGGTATTCCTTTGTTTTCAAGAACCTTTTGATATCATGGTACCATGGTTGAACATCTGGTTCTACTTCAACTGCATTGTAATAACCATGTCTTTCTCGAATTTGAATCTCCAACGGGTCAATATGGACATTGCCCGGATATGGCAGTATTGCAGCTAAGGTAGCTAGTGCATCGGGTAACTCATTGTGGAATCGAGGAATATACCTGAATTCAACAGATTTGAACCATTTGCTGAGATCTTCCACATGTTGTCTATATGAGATAAGCTTGATATCTCGAGTTTCCCATTCGCCTTGTGCTTGCCGAATGATCAAATCAGAATCTCCCATGATTAGTAATTCTTCTACATCTATGTCAATTGCCATGTTTATGATCGTGATGCAAGCTTCATATTCAGCAGTGTTATTCGTACAGAAGAACCAAAGTCGGGCCGTAACCGGGTAGTGCTGATCAGTGGGCGAAACCAAAATTGCCCCAATCTCGACACCTTTTGCATTTACAGCTCCATCAAAGAACATTTTCCAAGCATTGGTGTGCTCTGGAATTATTTCAACTGAGTTTACTTTCTCGTCCGAAAAGTATGTACTTAGGGGTTGGTATTCATTATCAATCGGGTTCTCAGCTAAATGATCTGCCAAGGCTTGAGATTTCATCGCCGTGCGGGTGACAAAGACAATGTCAAACTTAGTGAACAGGATTTGTCATTTTGCTAACCTTCCCGTAGGCATTGGTTTCTGGAATATGTACTTTAGAGGATCCTTTCTGGTTATGGGATATGTGGTATAAGCCAACAAATAATGTCTAATCTTTTGAGCGACCCAAGTTAAGGCACAACAAGTTCTTTCCAGCAAAGTGTACTTGGCTTCATAACTAGTAAATGTCTTGCTCAAATAGTATATGGCTTGCTCTTTCTTCCCGGTCACATCATGTTGCCCGAGGACGCAGCCAAAAGAATTCCCCAGGACCGTCAAGTATAAGAAAAAAGTCCTTCCAGGATCAGGAGGAACCAACACCGGCGGATTTGACAAATATTCTTTGTTTTTGTCAAAATCTTCCTCACACTCATCCGTCCATTTAATCATCGCATCTTTCTTTAGCAGCTTAAATATGGGCTCACATGCAGTCGTGAGCTGAGCGATGAATCTACTGATGTAATTTAACCTTCCTAGAAAACTCATGACCTCTTTCTTGGTTTTCGGAGGTGGTAGATCTCAGATAGATTTTATCTTTGTTGGATCCAACTCAATACCCCTCCGACTAACTATAAATCCCAAGAGTTTCCCGGATGGAACCCCAAATGCACATTTAGCAGGGTTTAATTTTAAGTCATACTTACGTAGACGCTCAAAGAACTTTCTTAAATCTCGTACATGGCCTTCTTGTGTTCTGGATTTAATGATTACGTCATCAACGTACACCTTGATTTCTTGGTGCATCATGTCATGGAAGATGGCGGTCATAACTCTCATGTAAGTTGCCCCGGCGTTCTTTAGACCGAATGGCATGACCTTGTAACAGTAAGTCCCCCATGGTGTGGTGAAAGATTTCTTTTCTATGCCTTCTTCATCCATCAGGACTTGGTGATACCCAGCATAACAATCCACAAAAGACTGTATCTCATGTTTGGCACAATTGTCGACAAGGATGTAGATGTTTGGTAATGGGAAGTTGTCCTTGGGGCTTGCTTTGTTCAAATCCCTGTAGTCAACACATACTCGGATCTTCGCGTCCTTCTTTGATACTGGGACTACATTGGCCAACCATGTGGTGTATCGGACTACTCGGATCACACCAGCTTTTAATTATTTGGCAACCTCTTCTTTAATCTTATCGTCGATGTCTGTTTTGAATTTTCTTTGCTTTTATTGGACAAGTGGACAGCCGGGATAAGTTGGCAACTTATGTACCACTAAATCGACACTTAGTCCTGGCATATTATCGTAAGACCATGCAAACACATCTTTAAATTCAAACAAAAGTTGAATCAATGCATCTCTAGTTTTTTCCTCAACGTGAATGCTTATCATGGTTTCTTTGATCTCTTCTGAGCTGCCCAAATTAACTGGCTCCGTTTCATTTATGTTCGGCTTAGGCTTATTCTCAAATTGTTCCAATTCTCAGTTTATTTCCCTAAAAGCCTCATCTTCATCATATTCTGTTTCTTGATTCATTATTTCACAGTTAGACAACGTTTGAGGATCTGGTCCTGAAGTCCGCAAGCATGTCATATTATTTAAGTCCGCATTATTAGAACTGAAAAGAGAAAGATAAGAAAAATAGCATAATCAGAAAGAATAACAGGAAAAGATTCATAGACGATGAAATATTGATTTCATTTTATTGAATTTGAAGATAGGAGGGCTTACATCGGAATTTAAAAAGAAAATAAAATAACACAATCGAGTTACACCCTGAAATAACTCGGAATGCAGAAAAGATGGCAAGACTGAACTACCGGGATTCCCGCCTGACAGGGAATGGAGTAGCCTTCCAATTTTGAAGCTTAGCATTTGGCCCCATGTATTTCACCTCAGCAGTGCTTGAGCCTTCCCTCGGTTGGACCATGTGGGCTTCGTACAACATTCGCCTCATTGCCTCACATATGTCCTCAATTTCTTCGGCCGTGAAGGCCTCTCCTTCTTCTTCTTCTATATACCTTGGCTTAACAAATGACTTGGCGAGATACGGGACTGGCTGAGGCAGGACCCATCCATTTTTCTTACGTTCATCGGCCCATTTTTTGTCGGCATTGGTAGCTTGGAAACTTATTCCAAAGAACTTCTTGTTGGCAGCCAAGGTAACGGGTTCTGTGACGCCCTGTAAGGATACCCCAAGCCCTTTACCGGGCTTGTACCCATGTTTGATCATCTCACTGGCGATCATGATTGATGCGCTTGATAAATAAGGTTGAGGACATGGGGTTCCTTCTTCGCACTGGTCGGCGACTACGATTTCAAAGGCTTGGT